>OZ057409.1:6991389-7116510 GCA_964056735.1 Allodiplogaster pararmata | reverse complement strand
TTTACAAATTTATTTAATTTATGGGCGGAATTTGAGAAATTGTGAAATTGAGATATCGAGAAAAAATATGAATAACAATGGCTAAATAATAATTAGCTGCTAAACTTTTAATAATCAAACTACCGACGAGAAAAAAATTCAATAAGTTTCGTTTATGAACTTCCTGGCCTTAGTATGTATGAGACAAGATAATAAAAAAACTTTTGGAAAATTCCCTCGCTTTTTCCAGAATTTTAAAAACTACATGCACGTTTTATTCATTTTCTGTTTTCGCTTCTACTTTACCCAATTCTCTCAAGTCTGTTTTTAGTTTTTCCCCTACTTCTTCTTACTTTTTTCACCCTACTTTTCAGTCCCGAGAACATCTCCTAATGGTATCTTATGAGAGTTCCCTCAATGAAATAGGGCCTCTGAGTGCAACAAGCCCTAATTAGAAGTTCTAGATATAGAGTTGGCTGGCAACCACTACTTTCTCTCCCTTCAAATCTTTTTTTGTTACTCCCTCAATTTTTCTCAAAATTAGGTTTGAAAATTAAATTGAAACAAGTTTTCATGTTAGTTAATTTTTTAATGTATTTTTTTGGTTTTTGTATCGTACTTCCTGAGGAGAGCAGCCTCCTTTCTATGTTGAAAATTAGAATTATTTATCCGTCCTACTTGATAAAACAATTTTCATGCTCTGCTTTTTCTGTTAAATTGTCTTTTCGTTTGGATTTTTGTTGCAAGGAGAGCTTTTTAATTTCTTGTTTTCTGAATTATGTTGGTCTCTTCTTCCTTTTACTATTCCTCTCTTCTCCTTTCATAGGGTTTTGATATTTATATCTTTTTGTCGGAACCTGCATCATCTTCTAAGTTTTATCTCTGTTCTTAAACTTTAGCAAGTTTCTGTAATATTCGATTTTTTTCTATCTTTAAACCTCTTTCTCATTCTTATTCTTCCCTAAAAGTTTTGTGTTATGTCTAGAATCTAAGTGAAAGGCATTCTTCTTTCAGAACAAAATTCCTGAAAGAAATCAAATGTTTGTTTTCAAGCTAGGACGGAGGAAAAAACCGAAATCACGCTCGCTTGTTTGTTTACAATTTCGTAGAAAGAAGAAACTAACAAACAACGCGTAATTCCGGAAATCTGTGTGTGTGATATCAAAAGAGCATGTTCACTGCTCATAAAAAGCGGGAGAGAACACTCTTTTGAGAACTTCATCCATATTTCACCATTTGTATAACCGGCTTATTAATGTATTCTTAAATCTGTATGTAGCAACATCGCCCGTCTCATCGCCACGGCCTCATCCTCCTTTCATCTTCTCACATTTCTCTAAAAGTATAATATGTATATCGACATTCAGTAGGCTTTTGCGTGTGATGTGTCAGCCTTTTCTTCACTTTATCACTACTCAATCCGGAATCGGTTTATTGTGTTTATCAGCAGTGAAGTTAGTTCATTTAAATAGAGATAAGAGAGATGAGGAAAGATGAGAGAGAAAGAAAAAGACGAAAAAATAAAGAGAGCGAGGGAGAAAAGAGAGAAAGAGGCCTGAAAGAATGAGAAAAAGAGAAAAAGAGGGAGAGAGAAGAAGGAAGATTTTTGAAGGCCAACATTTTTCCATTCTATTTCATCAATTTTGAATAAATTTCTCAAAATTTGAAATCTACTCTGGCTCGATTTTTCCAGTCGCATTTTTGATGAGATAGTTAGATTCTCCAACTCATTTCGTAGAAACTCCTACGCTTCTCGTCAAACACGAGAGTTTTCTCGATATTCGTGTAAGCAGTTCCACTCTCTTTCTCTTTTTTTACCACTCTCTTGCTCACCTGAATTCTCTTCATTCTCTTGTTTCTGGCTTCATTTTCCAAGGTCTAATTTTGAAGCTTCACCTTTCGAAGTCTGAACCTTCACCTTGCTTACGACTTTTTTTAGGATTGGTATCGAAAATTGGAATCGGGGAAGATTTTTACTCCTCATTCCAAAAGACATGGTTAACTAGAGTTTACGAAACGAGAAAGAACTTGAGCCACTTTCTGCTGGAAGATAGGAGAAGTGGAATATAGGGGGACGGTTGGGGAATAGTAGCCATTGGAGAGAAGTTACCTTTTAAGAAAAAGTGAGAACTGCAAACCTCCATCAATTTGAACCATCCTTTAAAAAACTGGCACCCTAATTGTCGGTCAAAGCAGTAAGAGTAACGTGGTCGAAAAACATTGAAATGCAATGCCGATTGGGTGTTTGGTTCTAATTCGTAAAACCTTCGTACCTGTTTCAAAAAGTCAATTTTTTTTTTAAAAAAAAGGGTGAGGAGAAAAGTTAAAGCTTGTTGAGATGAGAGCATTCAAGAATGATCAGAAAGAAAAAAGTTATCTCTGATCTACATATGTAGTAAGTAAGAAAAACTCTTCCGTGGTAGGTTGTTGAGAGAAACGAGTGGATTATGTGGCATTACTTGTACAGTTGATTTGCTTTCTAGCTTTTAATTGGTTATCCAGAGCCTTTTGCTTTTCTCAGAACTGTTTCTTGTTTTTGAACCGCATGTTTATCTTCTAATTCCAATGTTTCTCAAGCGTTTTCTTTCGCACTTTCTCTCTTCCTCTCTCTCTTTTTCTCTCTCTTTCTATCTCTCTATCTCAATCGTTTGCTGTCTCATTATTTACATATACCTTTCTCTCCAACTGCTGTTTCCTTATCTCTCTCTCTTTCTCTCTGTGTCACTCTATATCACGCTCTATCTCTCTCTCTCGTACTCTCTGGCTCTTCTCCCTCCCTCTCTATCTTTCTTTCTCTTTCTCCTTCTCTCTCAATTTTCTCACCTCTTATATTATGTTTCAACCGTGCCTGTAACTTAACGTTTCATTCTCTCTGTCGAGTCATTTCTAGATAGAATGTACTTGAGAAAAACTTCGCGTCTGCAAAGATTTCGAATTTTCTTTACTTTTAATCTTACTTCACTGAGAGTGTTGCTTTTACTGAAGGCTTGTTAGTTCTAGTATTGGTAAGCCTTCTAGTTGCTTTCTTTTTTCGGAACTGATTTTTTTTCCAACCAAATACTCAATGTTGAGTGAAACCGTAAAATAGAGTCTAAAGTTCCTATTTTATGAACTTGCTTCAACCTAGGAAGCTGAGAAGAAAGGGGTCTAATTTGGCAGGCAGAGATTCTTAAAGAAGAAAATAGCTCATGAGAACCGGATTGTATAAAACAAGGAGGTAGGGAGTTTGAGTTCAGAAAACTAGGCAAAAGATTCTGAAGGCACTCTCGTCTTATACTCCTCTCATGACGCGCTGCCCGATGTCCTCAGGAAAAGACGAGGGGAGGGGCATTGGGCAGACAAATCAAATTAAGACACACGCGCACACTCAAACACACTCACAAACTAAAACACACAAACATTTGAACATTCTCGGATCTTTCGAGAAGAAGTTTGGGGAATGAGGCAACGACTAATGATAAACTGATAATGGCAAATTACCAAAACAGAAGATGACTTATGGGGCGTTATAATTCTACTTTTCACTTTGTTAAAGTAATCTCTGCAAAGTGATCTTGTTGAATGATCCAATGTCTCACCACGAATGACCGAGAGAAGAAAAATGATCCACGATATCTTTTAATTCATATAAAATTACGTCTAACAGTAAAAGTTATTATATAAAAAATACCGTAGTCAGTTTTCCTTCTCACGGCAATTCGTGGTGAGACATTGGAGCGTTCAACGAGATTACTTCGTAGAGATTACTTTGACAAAGTGAAAAAAATAAATTATAACGCTCCATTAGTCAACCGACAACTATTTACGAGACAATGTGTCTCATCAATATGGTAACAAAGTCTGACCCGATAGTGTTATATTTCAAACTCTAATTTTTTTGGGTTTTCATTATTGCTGTGTAGCCTATTTTTCTGGCTCCCTTTTCGATATACATATAAAAGTGAGGTTGCTTCTGACCACGACCATTGAAATGCATAAGCGTGGCGTAGCGTGTTATGTAGTTACCCAGCTCTTTCATTCGATTTATCTTTTGCTTTTTTTTTATCCTTCATTCATCTACAATCTCTTCAGGCATTATGTATGTCTTTACATACTTACATATTTTAATTACTCGAATAATGTACTTTCGTCGTATAATCTTGCTGCAAAATATTTTATTACATTGAGGTTGTTCATAACCGAGAAAAAAGGTTAAGATAATGTATGTATCTGCACATTTGTGACATCAGTGAAAGCGTGACACCTTTTCTGAACTAAAAAAAAAGAAAAGAAAATTGGATATGCCACGAGAAAGTCTGAATTTTGTATTTGAAGACTTCTAGGTATATAAGCCTTTTGAAAGCCTTTGAGCTTTAGTATAGCCCTATCACGCCGAGATGCAATGTGTTTTGGGTGCGGTGACTGGTTACGCGCTCGCCTTCCTGGTCAGAGATAGACTTCGCTGGGTTCGATTTCGTCTCGAGTGTCCAAGTGGTAGTTCAGTCCATTCATGATATAAGACGGTGCTGGGAATTTAGTTCGGCAATTCGTGTTGTTTCGGTGTCTGTGGCGAGTTTTGAAACATGGCGGTAAAAAAACTCGTTTATCCGTAAATTGAACAGAGGATTTGAAAAAGAAACACGTATCATATTTAATATACAGATTTTTGCTTTAGCAAGATAAATAAGAAACAAAAGCACTGAGTGTCAAAAACATAAGAGTTGGCGAATTCAGAACTGTTCGAATATCGTCACCGGTTGATGATCATTACAAGGCGAATTTGGAACTATTCGAATATCGTCATCGGTTGATGATCATTACAAGGCGAATTTAGAACAGTTCGAGTATCGTCACCGGTTGATGATCATTACAAGGCGAATTTAGAACGGTTCGAGTATCGTCACCGGTTGATGATCCTTACAAGGCAAATTTAGAACGGTTCGAATATCTTCACCGGTTGATGATCATTACAAGGAAAATTTAGAACGGCTCGAATTTCGCCATCTGTTGATGATCATTACAAGGCAGATTCCGAACTGTTCGAATTTCACCATGTTACAATGCTCATCACATGACGAAATTCGACTTAGCTTTCTAAATCTCGCACTCTCCCCGTTTTCCCACCACACTTTGTCGTCAATTTTGTGGCTATTCAGCAAAATAAGAGCAGAGTTATATAGTATGAACAAAACGAGCAACCTATACATACCGGGTTTGCACAAACGCTATACTATTTTCTTTTTCTGTGTCGCGAAAAGAGAATAGTATAGCATTCGTGCAAACCCGGTCTGTATAGGTTGATCGTTTTGTTCGTACTATATAAATCTGCTGGATAGCCGGGAGAGTGCGAAATTGCGAGAGTGCGGGGAGAGTGTGAGATTTAGAAAGCGAGCATCGTAACATGACAAAATTCGAACAGTTCGAAATTCGTCAAGTGCTGAGCATCGTAACATGGCGAAATTCGAACCATTCGAATTTTGCCATGTGATGAGTATTGTAGCATGACGAAATCCGAACCATTCGAAATCCGTCAAGTGATGAGCAATAATACATGACGAAATTCGAACAGTTCGAAATTCGTCAAGTGCAGAGCATCGTAACGTGACGAAATTCGAACCATTCGAATTTCGCCATGTGATGAGTATTGTAGCATGACGAAATCCGAACCATTCGAAATCCGTCAAGTGATGAGCAACAATACATGACGAAATTCGAACAGTTCGAGTTCCGTCAGGCAAGATTCGCTATCTGCTTACTCTTGTGTCTCATATTTGATTGTTTATTGTACCAGAAGTGATGAAATAAAATAAAATTTTGATTCCACGAATTCACAAAGAAATGGCGAGAAATTCCGATGAATTTTACAATAAACTTGCCACAGACACCGAAACAACACGAATTGCCGAACTAAATTCCCAGCACCGTCTTATATAGGACCTCACTGGTTACACTCTCGATGTATAATATAAGTGAGACCTATATAGTATGGTATTTATGACTTCTACTACATTGCGATCAATTTTTTCCA
Source organism: Allodiplogaster pararmata (assembly GCA_964056735.1). Lineage (NCBI taxonomy): Eukaryota > Metazoa > Nematoda > Chromadorea > Rhabditida > Diplogasteridae > Allodiplogaster > Allodiplogaster pararmata. The sequence continues at coordinate 7,110,524 of OZ057409.1, read as the reverse complement.
GGCAGAAAAGACCAAAATGATATTTTAATCTGTTGTTAGTTGTTTGATACGGACTAGTTCCTAAGCCGTAGGGCTTGAAACTAAGTTCTAAGAGCGCATACAGCCAGAGTGCACGCGGTCTGGCCGGAATTGAAGTAGACCCCTACATAGTTTCTTCTTTTTTAATTCAACTGTCCGTTTTTAAAACTTGTGCCACCAAGCGGAAAGGCTGTTGAATTGATGGAATTATTCATCTGCTCAGAGAAGCCCTCGTTCCTTCTCATACACTTAGTCGACGCATAATCCAGTTAAGTTTCCACCCTTGTGCCTTTTCCTGGAGGAGCCGGAACCGCCCTGTCAATTCCTTGTCCTCGGAAGATCTCACTTCTAACTTTCTTCTTGTCTTCTACTTTCCTCATGACATCGCCTGAATCTAGAGAAGAGAGAGGAGAGAGAGAGAATGAAAAAGAAAAAGAGCGCAAAGAGAGAGAAGGAGAAAAGTGAAAAAAGCGTATGAATTGTTGCATGTCCTTAATCTCTTCTTTTTCTTTCTTCAACTTCTTTTTCTTCTTTTTACTTACAAAAAAGAGAACTTGCGATGAGAGTTGAAGCATCTCTAAATCCAATTACTCTTGGAGGTCTTTTTTTTACCGATACTCATGTTCGTTCATACTTAAAGCATCGATCGTTCTAATGACCTTCTAGGCTCTAAAACTGCTCGTTTCGATCGAGCCTGAGTGAGTCTTCTCCTTTCAGTCGCCCTATGATAAATGTCGTAGATTTGAAGCGCCATAACTTATACAAATCCTTCCGGTTCTACTCAGTACCTTGTTCCGGTTTTTAGATCAAATGAGAACGTAGAACACAGATTTACGAACGTAGAATATGCTCTGGAAGTTTCTTTCTCAATCTTAGTCATTTCCTGAAAATGACCGTGTTCATGCTGATGATTGGAGAAATGAGGAGCAAAAAGAAAAAACCGTTTTTCTCTTGCTGGTGTGTAAATTCTTGTTCATACATGCGTCCTTGTAAATTGGATGATTCTAGCGCTCTCAAAATGATCTTCATTGTTTTCAGTACACCACACAGTGCATTTCCTACTTTCTTTCCTTCGAAGCCCCTTTTAAATCTTCGTCAAAGTTCTTTCTCACCAAAGCTGCCCCCCCCCTCCTCCTACAACATCGAAGATTTTCGGCTGAATGTCTTCTGAGGGAGCGGAGCGTCGGCATTCTGAGGCGGATCTGCCCTCGCATCGAATCGCCGCTCCAGAGCACGATGGCCCGCGGAACTCCGTCGACGCCTCTTCAGACCCATTCCTGGAATCTAACCTTGCGCTACGCAAGTTTTCGGAAGCGTTCGGTAATGGCATGACACTGTAGCTTTCGATCCGACCACACGACCTGGACACATACACAAATATGAAGAGATATTTGCAAACAAAATATCTGAAGTTGGATTTTTAATCTTTCCAGTTCCATCTCTCTCTCGGAGCTCTCTTTTGACTCACATTTTGCTTCCCGAGCTATCATTCTACTATTACCTGGATTCCAGAATCGTATTTTAACTCGTATCTTTCTCTCAAAACTGTATTCAAACTCGCAACTTTGACTTCTTTGGCGCGGAACCATTTTTATGACTCGCATGTTAGCCCCAAACCAGTCTGTTGATTCTCGTTTTTTTTCTCATTTTCATAGCTGTCTTTCGACTTGCATCACTTTCAACGGTTTGTTCCAACCATCAGATGTTCACATCCTTCTGAATCTCTCTGTACGCTAAGAAAATGCTGAGAAAAGAAGAAAATTCTTATCACATCATTCTAGAACTCCCGATTTGTTTTTGGAAGTCTTCTACAAACATTCAAAAACACGAAGAGCCCATGCTTATGTCTTCCCAGAGATTCACCGTCTTGTAGCGCTCATGGCAACACAATTGATATAATTACTATCTGTCTTCTCGAGGACTTTTCTCTCAATAAATTACTCTTCTCGAGTTCATTATGAGAATACCAAGTTCTTTTTCTCTTAAAAAATTTTTCTCTAAAAAAAATCAAAGTTTTTAGTTGAGAGAGAATAATTAACTTTTTGAATAATTTTTTGTCAACCGACTGGAGATTATTCGAGCACGTTTTTTTAGAACAAAGACCAAGCAAGGTTAATTTATGTAAATACATATGTATTGACATACTTTTCTGAGTTATTCAGGTTATCTATCTTATACAACTTCAAAAAATACTAGGTACATGCAAGTTTCATAAAGGTAAATGATTTTTAGTTCAGAAACTCTTGTCACCAACTTTATATTTTGTTGAAGAGGTATAGAATGCAAACTCTCAACTTAATCCTGTTAAAAAGAATCTTAAAATGAAAAGACTCTTGCAAACGGATAAATTAAAATGTTTATAGTAGAAAAAAGCTTTTACATATGAACTAGAATAATAATAATTTTTTTTAAAAACTTCGCATTCTCGAGTTTGATTCGATTACAGCTGAATTAAACTGAAATAGTTGTTTTATACAGGCTATAAATACTATGTATAAACACTAGGTATACAAATCCAGAATGCAGAAAGGTTTTTTACTATTCTCTACTTATATATGTATGAATACAATACATATACATATGTATGAATATAATATGTATATGTATGAATACAATACATATATGTATGAATATAATATATGTATGAATACAATACATATATGTTTGAATATAATATATGTATGAATATAATACATATGTGCATTGGACACACGAGACTTCCAAGAGTAAAAAGATTAGCAAAACTTCCTTTCTTTTAGAAACAAAAAATGGAAAAAATTTACTTCGAGGAAATTAAATGCAAATCCAAAATAACTTCCAGTTATTGTATTCTATCGTATCAGACTGATACCATGAATCAAATGCTTCGATTCAGAAATTCGTCTATCGGGTTACGTAGTCAATCTAAAAAGAAAAGATAGTTAATTTGGCTCTCATATACTCACGGGCATACTAGACGCGATACAGTGCAGACTGGCATTCTTTTGTTGATACGGTCTCGTTAGCCTAAGCCGTACGGCCTCGTTGGCGTAAACTTTTACTAAGCCTAAGCGTTTTTTAATGTAAAAATAACTTTTTAAGGTAAAAATATTTTTTTAATGTGAAAATAATTTTTTGATGAAAAAATATTTTTTTGTAATTTTTTTTCAAGAACCAGGTCTCTGATGCTCAAAATGATCCCATATGAAGAAAATTTTCGAAACCGGAGCGTTTAAAGCCATTTTTTTCGTCTAGTATTCCAATGTCTGTGTCTTGGGTATGCATGTGGGTATAGCCGTTAGTTTGTATGACTCTATCACAGAGATTGGGAATGTGTCTTTGGTTTTTCAATTTCAATTCTTTATTCCGCTTGAAACAAAACATAATGTTAAGTGACGAAACAGATGACACTGTCACAAAAAAAGTGAATTCAGTGAAGGTTATGGAAAGTGAGATCTAAATATGACAAGAACAATGAGGAACATTTCATTTTAGGAAAATAGGAAAGCACACAAAAAAAGCAAAGAAAGCAAAGCTTGTATCTTCAGTTATGAACTATTCGTCAGCAATTAAGAACTATTCATCCGCAATAATAACTTGAAATTCCAAAAATTCAACTCACTCTTTATCATTCGAGAGCTAACCGAGAACACAAATATAATGGAAAAAAAGAGGAGAAACAAAAACAAAACATTTGAAGAATCAAAGCACTTGAATTAAAAATGTATTCTAGAGTTGGTGACAATGGTCTCACAATCAAGCTTGATAAGTTCATTTCTAAAAATGCTAGAAGAGCTTGTAGAAACCAAAGAACAAGGTAACTTATTCCAGACATTAATCATTCTTGAGGCACAAGTGCTTGTTCTGCTTTGATATTTACACGGCAAGCATATTCTGTAGTTATTCGATTCTCTCAGCGAATAAGGCGATGGGCAAAGTTTAAACATATTTGAGTAATCTACTTGAATATTTCCGTGCAGACATTTATGGATGAACACAAGATCGGCCATATTTCTTCTATATTCAAGCGAGGAGATGGAAAGAAAATTCAGTCTAGCAACATAACTCATTTTGGGTAATCCGGCCCTTTGTAGTAACCTTCGTGTATATGATCTTTGCACTTTTTCTATGCAGTTAACGAGACCGATAGTTACTGGGGACCATACCTCACTCCCATATTCAATAAGGGGTCTTATGTATGTGGTGTATATTCTGAGCAGAACTTTAATTGATTTGGTTTTAAAGGCTCTGAAGATCATGTTTATACATTTTCGGGACTTTAGGGAGGTTAGTTCAATATGTTTAGAGAATGTGATATCTTCCTGAAATGTAATGCCAAGATCTTTCACTAATGAAGTAGTTGGTATGATATTGTCTTCTAGGTTATATGTTACTTTTGGATTCCTAGGACCACAGTGCATGATAAAGCATTTTTGAGTTGATATCACAAGTCCCCAGGTCAGTGAGTAATCGGAAATGGAATCCAGACTTTTCTGAAGAGAGTCTCTGTTTTTGGAAAAAATTTTGAGGTCATCGGCATATAGAAAACCATGGACATCTGGCTCTATGTGCTCCATGATATCATTTATAAAGATTGAAAAGAGGAGGGGTCCAAGGCAACTCCCCTGGGGAACACCACTGTTGTATACTTTAGGGCCTGATAATGTATCTCTGATTGAGACTTTCGAGGACCTGCTCGTGAGAAAAGAACGGATAAGATAGAGGAGGTTGCCCGTTATTCCCACTTTTTCAAGTTTGTGAACAAGAAATCTTATGTTTACAGAGTCGAAAGCCCGTGAAAAGTCGACTAGACAGATGTCAAAGTCTATTTTTTTATTCTGAAGCGTGAGGTAAATGGAATGAGCCTCTACCAGGGATGTTACCGTGGACCGTCTCCGACGGAAACCATGTTGTTTGGGATGTAGTATGCCATTGGTTTCCAGATATTGATAAGTTATATTGAAGATCAGTTTCTCGAATACCTTTGACATAGAGCACACCATAGTGATAGGACGATAATTTTCGATCTGAGAGCGGGGCCCTTTTTTATGAACTGGTTTGATTATTCCTTTTTTCCAGGCCAGAGGGTAGTGCCCTAAGGTTAGTGAGTTGGTGAAAATGATGGAGAGAGGTATGGCCAGTGAGTCCAGACAATTTTTGAGTAGTCTACTTGGAATAAAGTCAGGGGAAGAGTTCAGTTTCGGAGCTATTCGTTTCAGGATGGAGTTTACCTCAAAAGGGGAGATATCATTAATGTGGTCGAGGTGAAAATTCGGGCGAGAGATTTGAAGGGGTCCACTGATTGGTAAGGGTTGTAACTTATCAAAATACTCGGCGAAGTGAGTTGCTTGTTCGAAGGGGATAGTAGTTGGTTTATTGTTCACTATGAGAGCAGGAATAGATGTGTTGCTTTTAATGCGGTTGGATATAGTTCTGAAGAATACCTTATAGTTTCTCGGGAACTTAAGCTTGTCTTCCCTAAGAACCTCGAATTTGACTAGTTCTTTGTGAAGTTTCTTGGATGTGCGTAATGACGTAATGGAGAGAGGGTTACGTTTGTTACTTCTCTGTAGGAAGCTGTATAATCTTCTTATCTTGGGGGGATATTTCAAATGTGTTTTGACATTCTTATTTTTAGGAATCCTATTATCCATTATGAATTGGATGATGTTGGTTAATTTATCGACACTTTCGTCAATAGTTAGGTTTGAGAGCATGTAAGTCCAGGTTCCTTCGGGATTGAATGGTATGGGACTAGCTCTTAATCACGGAAGTCTTCAACTATCGATATCCTTTCAATCGATTCGTGATTGATGTTCAGAGGCCTGAAGGGTCATGGTTCCTGAAAACTTCACATAATTCCCCCTCTATTCGTGATTTTGGTGTAGTTTTTGTCAAAACGTAATACACAGAGGCAAGGGAAAAACGAATTAGGTTGATACGAGGCGGTTTCAACGGCTGCAATTTCGGCTAGAGTTTAAATGAGAGTATTCTGAACTCCTCGTTGGTCTCAAACAACGGATTTTTATACCGAGCAGAAGAGCGGATTGTTCACAGAAACTTGTGCAAAAATCGGGTGGTGTGACGGGAACCGAACCCGCGAGCTTTCGCATTCCGGGCGAATGTTTTTACCCACCGAGCTACACACGCACACATGATAATGCACATTTTAAGGTCCATACAACAAGAGACCTTGTTAGGCACTGAAAAAAATGGAAGAGTTCAGAGCATATTTAGAAAAACAACCGCTCTTTTGCCGATTAGGAAAATTTAACTCAAAATTTCAAAGCAACTAGAGCTTCAATCTAGTGTGCTCATTATTGTAAGAGTCGAGAGTTAATGTTACTGTTAAAAAATCAGCCAAAAATTTTCAATTATAATAGAACAAACTACACGAAAATACGGAAAAAGCGAGGAAAAATGAATTTTTATCAAAACTTTAACGCGAACAGTCATAACCAATAAAAACAAACAAAACAAAAATCGAAGCAAACTTCAAACGATTTGTTATAAAATACTTCCTTCAAAACTGTTTGTATTCAATTAATGTTTAAAGGACTCATATTCATTTGGAAAAAAACAAATACCAGAACTTTTTCAGCGAAAAAGTCAGCTTTATAATACTTAAGTTAACTAAGTTAGTCTGAAACAATTATAGGAAAAAGTTCAGCTGTTAAAGTTGATTCTTTGTAACTATGTATCTCTACATATGTTCAAATCTTCTTGATTCCGAAAAAAAATCAAAAAAGGGCTTATACATATTTTCTAGAACAAATAAATCATGTTAATGATAAAAATTCTAATTTTTGAAAAGCAAAAATTTCGAAGAAAAAATTCCTTCTGAGAAGAGTTTGTGATCATGAATTTCCAAGATTAGATTCACTTGGAGGCAGCCATTTTAGGTTACAGGAAAAGTAAAGAATGATGCCTGTAACATTTTAATTGCAGCGCAAAGAATCGAGGGGAAGGCCTTCGTGCGGCGAGGTGCCCTGCGGCAGAAGAATGTCCATGAAGTGAAGTAAGTTCAACAAACAAACTTTCATCATTTTAGTTATATTCAAAAGAATACTACCTTTTGTGTATACGAAAGATTTTCAAGTATGAAACTGCTTTGGAAAAACTAATCGATGAGATCTAATATGAGATAAAACCCTATATTCCCTTCCTTACCGAGTACTGAATTACCGAAAACACATTTTTATACCAAGGGTTGATAAAAGGCCTTTTTTTGCTGCGCTTGCTATTAAAACGTAAGACTACCTTACAAATTACAGTTTTGAAATTTTATAATGACAGAAAAGTGATGGAAGAAGAGATATTTTTATTACGTTTACTATTCTAATAACAATTCAAATTCGACTCATTTTACGATTCAAATTCGAATTCCGATTCGAATCAATTTAAAATTCCGAATGAAACAAGATGGTTTAAATTTCAAAATATTATTACCATGTTTTTCCTATCGTATACATACATGTATATTGTTTAGCGGTAAACCAACAAGTTTCTTCACTGATTTCATTTGTGTAAATAGAGGAACGGGCCATGCTCGCAAAAATCAGTCAGTGTGTGGGAATCGAGCCACCGCTCTGCCTACAGTACTCTCCCTAACTCTCTCGAGCCACCGCTCTGCCTACAGTACTCTCCCCAACTGGGCTATCAACGCACACAATCTCTCGCACTTTGTGAAAATCTACAAAACCTGCAGGGCTCACAAGTTCATTGCGCGATTCTTCAAGCAGCCAACCTTCTGCTCACACTGCAAGGACTTTCTCTGGGGTCTCAACAAGCAGGGATTTCAATGTCAAGGTCAGTTCTGCGGAACAAAAAGAAGGGAAATCTTTGATCGTTTGGTAGGCAGCCCGCAGCTTCCGTTATAAAGCATCCATCATGAAGACACGAATGGTCAAATTTTTAAAAAAAAGATAATTTTTATAGAAAACTTTATTTTGAGTTATTTTTTTCCACTTTTCATTCACAATACGGTGCCATTTAAAACGTTAATTAACAGCAAGAAAATAAGCTCTTCTGGAATGTTCTTACCGTTTTTAGTTTTTAAATGAAATATATAAAACTTCACCGTTATAATCTCTTTTGCGTTATTCGAGATCATGAGCTCAAAAATGACATAGTTTCGTGTGCAGCACAGTCAAAGTTTATTTTTGTTTGTTTGTTTTTATATTGTAAACATTTGTCATTGATGGGTTTGTAACAACGAATGGCGCTCTTTTGAACCTCTTGAAAAACGTCATTACAAGCAACCATTATTCCAACACCATAGAATGCATTTCTGTGCAACCGCATTTTCTAGCTCATAGGTTATTGTATCATCACAAGACTTGAAAAGTGAAATCACGGCTTACTAGAACTCCATCGGGGGATTATATGTATATACAATGTACGCTATATAGTCACAACTAAGATTGATCTCTAAAGTGTTAGTTTCGTTGTAAAAATTAATGAAACATTTGTTGACTTAAAATTATTGTTCATTTAAACAAGATAAATGGGCGCTCTTTTGAACCTGTTGAAAAACGTCATTACAAGCAACCAGTATTCCAACATCATAGAATGCATTTCTGTGCAACCGCATTTTCTAGCTCATAGGTTATTGTATCCTCACAAGACTTGAAAAGGGAAATCAAGGCTTACTAGAACTCCATCGGGGATTATATGCATATGCAATGTACGCTATATAGTCACAACTAAGATTGATCTCTAAAGTGTTAGTTTCGTTGTAAAAATTAATGAAACATTTGCTGACTTAAAATTATTGTTCATTTAAACAAGATAATTGAAGTCTTCATATATTAATATTGCAAGGATCGGCGATGTGTCCTTGGTATTGCAGAGGTATTTTTCGTTTCTGATTTTGGTAAGAAAAAGACCGCTAGGCTCGATCACGCCTCTGAGACTAGTTTTTGTCATTGCGATACTCTAATCATCGATACTTAATCACACTCAGGAAACATTTTTCATCTTTGTGACAGTTGTTGATAAGTTTTTCTAGTTTAACTCTCATTTCAGTTTGCACACTGGTTGTCCACAAACGATGCCACGAGTTTGTCAACTTCGCTTGTCCGGGCGCTGACAAGGGCGTAGACACTGATGTAAATTATTCATTCATTCATTTATTCATCCATTTATTCATTTATTATTCCCATGTACATATAAGTTTTCAGATGTTGTGTGTTTTGGAGAACATCACATGGACTTACATATGTACATGCATATTTTGACAAATCGTCTTATCTGGTGAATAAAAAAAGAAAGAAAAAACAAAAAGAAAAGCATGAACACTATTCTAAATTTTATTTTAAAAATTCACTTTCCATTAAATTTAAAAACTTTTTTTATTAGAATTGAGTCTGAAACATGAAGAAACAACAAAAAAACATGGAAAACTATTTGGGAAGAGAGATGGCTGGGTTCGATTTATAAAAAATTAGCCAGTCCACCGGGCGGGGTTTGATCATTATTTATGAAGAGGAACGTTTGGCCAATCTCAATGAATGATAAACAAGTTTGAGCAGGAAGGGGAATGAAAAAGAGTTGAAGGATGACTTCTAGAACATGTTACAATAATGTTACCTACCATTACATTCCTTTCTGAAGGGAGATCTAAATTGAGAGCCACGACATTATTAGGTCGGTCATGATCGAAACTCCACTTTATTCCACGTTCTCATTACCCTTATCAAAAAACGAAGAATCAAATAAAATCGTTTGAATCGATCGCGCTTCATGCCCCCATCAAATCGATAACAGTGTTTAAACTCGTACTTGGAATTCTTTAGGCAGTGAGTTCCATTCGTTAACTGCTGAAAACAAATGAAAAAAATAAGCAACACTTGCTCCTTCAAGGATCCTCGGCAGCAGCACAAGTGGAAAATGCACACGTTCGCTTCGCCGACGTTCTGCGATCACTGTGGATCTCTTTTGTATGGTCTAATTCATCAGGTGCGTAGAAGTAATCTTCTCGATTAGTATAACTAGTTTTTTGTTTTGTTTAAAAAGACCCGACTTTCTATTTTGGTAACTCAACTACCTATCTTCTACCAGAACTCATACCCAGTCACCGAGTAAACAATGAGCAATTTGATAGAGCCGTGATCGAGAACTTTGATTATTAAATCTTTGTCGAATGCTCTCTCTTAAACCAAGCCCCTCACTTTTCCTTAATTCACTTTTCATTTCTTTATCCTGTGAATCCTGTGAAGTTGACCCTTGTTAAAATTGCAATTGAAGAGAAAAGTGGTTCATCAAGAAAAGTACACAGTTTTTATCAGAACGATATTAATTCATTCGAGTTAAGAGAAATGAATAGCACATTTTATAACGATGTTCAAAGTGCTGAAAAAAACGACCATATCAAGGGGATGAAAGGTCAGTTTTAATTCTGGATGGCTTCTCCATGCAGGGAATGAAATGCAACAATTGCGACACTAACGTGCATCATCGATGCGTGCGCTACGTCCCAAACATGTGCGGAACGGACCACACAGAGAAGCGGGGCCGCATCTACCTCAACTGCTCCGTCGAAAAGGGCCTCCTAACCGTCGATGGTTAGAGCCTTTTCTCAGTTAACGGTGGTCGCCCGGGATCTGTTAAGATAGTGCAGCAGAACTGATTTCACCTGAAAATGTGAGCACCGGGAGCAGTTCGCGAGTTGTACTGTAATCATTGCGCAATCGGCACAAGACCTAACTTTGAGAATATTTTCCCAAACGGCGAAGGTTGTGTAACTTCGGTTTTCGACTCTCTCTCTCTCTCTCTCTCTCTCTCTCTCTCTCTCTCTCTCTCTCTCTCTCTCTCTCTCTCTCTCTCTCTCTCTCTCTCTCTCTCTCTCTCTCTCTCTCTCTCTCTCTCTCTCTCTCTCTCTCTCTCATTGATGTTTGAACGGGGACTGTAAAACCATCATTTTTAGTTGCATGAATAAGACGACGGCCCGAAATGCATGAGTACATACCCTTTCCGATATACATATGTACATATATATATATGTATGTAGCAGATATCGAAACTCGAAACTCAGTGACAATGATCGCGTTAAGTTGTTGCATCATATGGTCGTGATAAGCGATCTTTCTCTAAATGAGGTCGCATCGAACAAAAGGTCATCCAGAGAAAGTTGTGTTTTCAAAAAACCAGTATACACAGTTTAAACTTCAGTGAAACAAGCGCGGAATTTGATTCCCATGGATCCGAATGGTCTCTCCGACCCTTACGTCAAGCTAAAGCTCATTCCACCCGAGTCTGGATGCAAGTCCAAGCAGAAGACGAAGACGCTACGCGCCACACTCAACCCCGAGTGGAACGAGCATTTTACCTAGTTCGTCGGTTTTGCGCACCCTTATGGTTCTCTTCATATCTATGGTTCTCTCCTCTTACTTTTTCTCTCTCTCTCTCTTTATCTATTTACCTTCTTCTCTCTTATTTTTCCCTCTCTCTTTCTCCCTTTCTCTTTCTCTCTCTTCTATCTTTCTCTTTTTTCTTACTTTCTCTCTATTAACTTTTTCTTTCTGTCTTTCCTTCTCTACCTCCATCTCTGTTTCTTTCTTTCTGTCTTCGTCTCTCCTTCTCTTTCCAACCCTCTTTCGCTTTTGGCAAGTCTTTTTTCTTCTGCTGTCTCACCCTTTTGTCTCAGAAAGCTCCGATTCTCCTTCTTCGTACCTCTCTCTCGCTTATGATATATCATGATCCTTCTTATTCAATCATTATCTTCACAATAAATATTAATAATAATCTTCCTCTCGCTTGTTCCCGCCTCGCGGCAGAAAACGTGTTCCACTGAAATGCGGGGCAGACCAACCCTGTTAGAATCAGTGGCTGCGCGCTGGGTCACTCACTACATACTAGTGAGTGTAGCAGCAGTGAGGAGAGTTAGATTCTTGCCAAACACTACCAAAATTTCGTAATCTTCACAATGCGAGTGAGAAACCCATTATTTGTTGTGCAGTAAGCTGGAGCAAGGGGATAAGGACCGGCGATTGTCGATCGAAGTGTGGGATTGGGATCGCACCTCAAGGAACGACTTCATGGGGAGTCTCTCTTTTGGAATTTCGGAGATCATCAAGGAGCCCGCGACTGGCTGGTTCAAGCTTCTCAATCAGGTGTTAAAATAGATAGAATTAAGGCAAAAAAAGAGAAACAAAATAAGAATGAAACAAGAGATTATTAATGCATGGAAATCATAAAACTTCTAAAAATCGTCTATTAATATTTTCTAGACGGTGTGGGAGAACAAACCGCATACAGAAAAATTTTTTTTTTAAAAACAAGTTAATATTTTTCCAAACAGAGAGAGATAAAAAGATGTGATAACTAAGAAACAAATAGAAAACTGTTATATAACTTAGGTTAAAGAGCAACAGGAAAAAAGTTCCCGAGAAAGAAAAAAACACAGCTGAAAGTGTTTCGATGTTTAATTTCTTGGAAAATTGACTTCGACTTTTTTCTTTCTACTGAAATTAGACAACTATTTACTGGGTTCAAATGGGTTTAATTTCATGGTCTTATCATAGAGGGCTTTCATTGACTTGCTCTACAACGATATACTCTCTTTTACTTTTTCTTCCTGTTATATAAGACGATGCTGGGAATATTTTTCGCAAAAATATGTTGTTCCTCAGCCAAAAACTTTATTTTGCCAAGATTTCGAGTACGCGAACTTGGGAGAAGGAAATTCCGATATTACTCTTTTTTTAGCTGCCAAAATAGGGACAAAGAATCGGCCACTATTTCGCAGTGCCAAATGATGAATGACTTTGTGGCCAAGTTTTGTTCCTGCCAAATCACGGACAATTTTGTTTTTCCTTTGTGACATGTTTTGGCACTGCCAAACTCGGCTCTTTTTTTGAACACTTTTTGTCCGTTGAACACAGCTCCGCAACGACCACATATTAACCACTTCTAGCGACGTACCCCAACCGAGTTTAGTAAACTCGGTTGAGGTACGTCGCTAGAAATGGTTAAGATGTGGTCGTTGTAGCTGCTGGTATTGCAACTCGGCCTTTTGAATGAGATCAAAGCCTAGTATTGGCACTCCCCAAAGAGTTCCTGAGAGCGATCCTCCATCATCCCAGAAATGAGGCTAAGGAGTTGCAGGGGCTACAAAAAAGCCCGATTTTGGCAGTGACAAAACAAGACAAAAAACCCGGTTCTGGCAGGGACAAAACAACGACAAAAAAAACCCGATTTTGGCAGTGACAAAACAAGGACAAACGAAAACCCGATTTTGGCAGTGACAAAACAAGGACAAACGAAAACCCGATTTTGGCAGTGAAAAAACAAGGACGAACAAAAACCTTATTCTGGCAGTGACAAAAGCGGTGACAAAACGAGTACAAAGTAGAAAGCTTGTTTTTTGACGGTTTTTCTTGGCAGGCCCGTCAAAACGCATGTTATTTGCTGCCATTTATCATGGCGCTTTTTCCGTTTCTTGTCGTGGAAAAGCTTGGTTTTTCAAGCGAAATCTGACCGAGGAACAACAATTTGAGCATTTTGGCGAAAATTATTCCCAGCATCGTCTTATATCTTTTTTCTTCTTTCTTTCATTTCATTTATCTTTTCTTACTAATCTCTAATCACTATTTTTTGTTCTCTCTTCATGGTAATAATTTCTTGACCGTTGTCGATGATCCAGGATCAGGTTGTTGAACTATATTACTAAGAAGAGGACCTCTGACCCAGTAACCATGAAACAAAATTCCAAACGGGTTTACAGGAAGAAGGTGAGTACTACAACATTCCGATTGCTCCCGAGATGGACGAGGATCTACAAAACATGAAGTACAAGATGGACCTCAACGATGACAATGTCGGTTATTGGAAAACGTTCTGTCGCAAAAAAATTTTTTATTATAAAAACTAGAGTTTATTATTAAAAAAAACGTTTTTCGCAGCAACTTGCAGTGAAACCATGAATTATGTACCGTTGACTTAGCAGAAATCTTTTTTTTTACCTCTGTAGTAAGGATAAAATAAATAAATGGTGAACTTTAACTAACTCTTTTTTGATCATGTGATCTAAAACCTGGTTTCCGGTAGCATAAAAATCAAGCAAGAGTCTTATAGTTTTACTGAAGAAAAAACTTGATGTTTCTCTCTCTCTCTCTCTCTCTCTCTCTCTCTCTCTCTCTCTCTCTCTCTCTCTCTCTCTCTCTCTCTCTCTAAAGACACAGAGAGAGAAATAAGAAAAATATACGAAGTCCCTATTGTAGGACAAGAACAAGTCAGACACGAGAAGTCTAAACTCGTCTCGATCTACGGCCTCGCAGAGAGACGTCATCAAGGCGTCTGATTTCTCTTTCTTGACCGTTCTCGGGAAAGGATCTTTCGGAAAGGTAAAAGTCTAACTTTTCAAATTTACTCTCTATGCACCCAACGATGAGCCCTTTTCAAAGATAGGGAGCAAAACAGACTTTTCAAAGATAGGGAGAGTCTATCTGTGATTAGGGGCAAAACAGACTTTTCAAAGATAGGGAGAGTCTATCTGTGATTAGGGGCAAAACAGACTTTTCAAAGATAGGGAGAGTCTATCTGTGATTAGGGGCAAAACAGACTTTTCAAAGATAGGGAGAGTCTATCTGTGATTAGGGGCAAAACAGACTTTGACACACAATTTTACGTGTGCTTTCGTATACATATTGTATATATAATATAAGCGATGACCTTACAAGCTATCCTATGGTAATAAATAATTACAATTACAATATGTTCTCAGTGTTTATTTCTTAAAAACAATAAACACACTATTTGCGTTGTTTGGATACTACATATTGTAAATTCTTATATATTTATACTAGGAAAAAAATATTTATACTAGGAATTGAAAAAGGAAAAAAAACTAAGTTCAGCGATGGAGACGTGTTAGTAGTCTAAGCGTGATAGCTATCCAAGAAAACAATGCTTGTTTTATCTTCAGTATTCTAAAAGAATACTGTAGCAAAAAAAACTCCTTTGTTGTCTTTTATCCTGAACTAAACAACTTGATAAAAATGTTAAAAACGAAGCGGTTTGAAAATAAACCTCTGACAAAAAAAGTTCAAAGTCAAAACTTAATGGCAAAGGTAGGAAGTGAACCCATAAGTCTAGACCCATCAGTAAGTTTTCAACTCCCCTTTTAGGTGCTTCTCGGCGAGCACAAGACGACGAAGGAGCTCTTCGCCATTAAGATTCTCAAGAAGGACGTCATCGTTCAGGACGACGACGTCGAGTGCACCATGACCGAGAAGCGAGTGCTCGCGCTCCCGGACAAGCCGCCCTTCCTCGTCTCCCTCCACTCCTGCTTCCAGACCATGGTATCATCCTCCGTGACCCTCTATTTTTATCGATCGATTTACTTATTGTTCTATCGAATAACTTATTGACTGACGTATAAAATTATTGATTGATTTTTGTTAACTGAATGTTTTATTGCCTAACAGCCAAAAGTTAACTTCTCTAGAGTCATCCCGAATATGATTTCTAAAAATGGGAATAGATTTAAGAAAACTTGTTAAAAATAGATCAATTTTGTAGCTACTCTCAAGAATCTTGCTGAATAGCTCAGCGTTATAATCTTATAATTTTCAAAAATTATGTGCCTATATAACCCTGCCGTCTCTCTCCCTTTAACCGACAGCGCGAGCGCGTCACCGGTTACAGAAAGAAAACAATGATGTTATGTTTTTCAGGACCGCCTCTACTTTGTGATGGAATTTGTGAACGGCGGTGACCTCATGTACCAAATTCAGCAAGTTGGCAAGTTCAAGGAGCCCGTGGCTGTGTGAGCGACTCTTTTTGTCTTCAATGGCCTTTTGTCTTTAATGATATTTTCTCGGACGTTCTTTTGTCTCTAATGATAATATTGTCTTTAAAGATTGCTAAATTGAAAAAAACACTAGAACAAATTATCTGCACAGTTAATCAGTATCACAGCAGCAACAGCAACAGACAAAAACTCTCAAGTCTACATGTTTTTCTTCAAATTTTTGAACAAAACGTCCATTCAAGATTTTATTCGGCGGAAATCGCCATCGGCCTCTTCTTTTTGCACTCCAAGGGGATCATCTACAGAGATCTCAAGCTTGACAATGTCATGCTGGAAAGGGACGGTCATATCAAGGTGACCCTTATCAACTTATAAATCGATAGCTTTATCCCTAAGTCATAATTTTAAAAAAAATTAATTGTCTTATTTAACATTTTTATCATAATCACGCTTATATGGTCGAAAGAGAGAGGTGAACGAAATGAAGCTATGAGAGTAATAAGTGCCGCGTTATGGTCAGATTAAGAGGCCGACTTTTTGTTTAAAAAATTTAACCTAATCACTTTCATAGTCATCTTCATAGTTTTCATAGTCATCATTATAATCATCACAGACCCGAACTTCTCGAAAGCCCTTTTTAAGTACTTCTTCACAGATTCCTACTTTGAAGATAACCGATTTCGGTATGTGCAAAGAGGGCATGACGGGCGACGCAACTACTAAAACTTTTTGTGGGACGCCGGATTACATTGCGCCTGAGGTAAGAAAAGCCAACAAATAAGGTATCACGATATTTTAAATAAGGTTTCACGATATTTCAAATAAGGTATCACGATATTTTAAATAAGGTATCACGATATTTTACACAGCAGCAAGTCGATCCGGAACTGCGCAGCCGACATAAAGCCATGTATTTTCTTTCAATCAAAGCTCTACTTGAGCTAAGTTAACGCTAACAAGGACGTACAACTTGTTAAGAGATCGTAGGAAGCAACCAATGAGGTAATTAATTTTATGGAGTAAAATTTGAGAAAATTTGGGTGCAAATTGTCGCGGTGCGAAGTTTCATGGAAACAGTGAAAAATTTATCTCTCATAACAAATACTGATTCTGTTATCGCTTTCTAAACGGCTGAAAAAGAATTTTTTAAACAAAAGTACAGGGTGCGGCATAAGTGCACGTGGACGACTTTGTATTTTTGGTTTTTTTTTTTTGTTTGTTGGAGCGGTCGTGTATTTTTTGCTCGTATCTTTTTCATAATTTTG
This sequence comes from Allodiplogaster pararmata, assembly GCA_964056735.1. Taxonomy (NCBI): domain Eukaryota; kingdom Metazoa; phylum Nematoda; class Chromadorea; order Rhabditida; family Diplogasteridae; genus Allodiplogaster; species Allodiplogaster pararmata. Next base: position 7,093,508 of record OZ057409.1, on the reverse strand, counting down.
CAAAGATATCCTGAAAAAAATAGAATGATAACTCTTTTCGATTTCTGATATGGACCGAGGCTACATTCTGCGCTTGAGCCATTTCGGGCACGCTCAAAAGCACATCGCCAGAATCACTGAATTCTTCCACAAGACCATTGAAAATACAATACGTTACTATCGAGGGACTGGTAGGACAGATTACCGTAGGACAGAATACGGTAGGACAGATTACCGTAGGACAGAATACGGTAGGACAGATTACCGTCCCGAGAGCAGTAGACCAGTGACCGCGACGCTCCATCAACGTGACCGCGACGCTCCATCAACGTGAGAACCACAAGATTCGGTATAACCCAAAGCGGAGTCTCAGTAAAGTCTCGAAGAAGCTGAATATATCGGACATGTTTGTTCGGAAGCTCGTCAAATTTCGCATGAGACTTTTCCCCCTTCAAGCTGCAGAAGATTCACGCATTTACAAACCAGTTGAAGGCGAACCGTCTTCAGAGATGTCATGAAATGATTAAGAGGTTGGAGCCGGTGGACACTTTGGATATTCTCTTCACCGATGAGAAGTTGTTCAATATTGAGCAGTCCGTTGACCACCAGAACCGTAGGATTTGTTCCAAATCGGTCAAGGGGGAATAAAAGTGGCCGACACGTCTCGGAAAAGGGCCATCCCGCTTCTGCCATGATCTGGACCGATGTGACCGCGACTGGAACGAGTGTTCGTTTTTGTCGAGCAGGGAGTCGAAGTGAATGCCCATAACTACCTGAATGAAATTCGCGTTAAGAAATTACTTTTCTGAAGCCAGGATCACTACGCGGGACGCAACTGGATGTTCCAGCAGGACTCTGCGCCCAAACGCAAGGCTGAAGTGATGCAAGTGAAAGACCATTGGTAAAAATTCCATAATCACTTCCGTCGAATGGCCTTCTACTCGCTTGAATGAGTTCCCCTGGACTTCTCTATGCGGTCGGACCTTGAGAGCAAGGCCTGTGCTTATTCGCCTGAAAACTCGCCTGAATGAGTTCCCCTGGACTTCTCTGTGTGGTCGTTCTTTGAGAGCAACGCTTGTGCTTACTTTCATAAGAATTCGGAGAGGCTGAAGCGCGCCCATCAAAAGGCGTCGGATGATCTTGACGTTTCTTTAATGTTCACCACGGTGAGTGACTTCCACAAGCGACCCCGCGCCTGTGTCAAGGAGAAGGGAAGACTCTTTGAAATCTTGAAGCGCAGTTATATTACAAACTATTTTAATGAATTTTGGTGAAAATTTAGTTTGATTTCCTCAATCTGTTGAGTTTTCATCGGAAAAATATTATCCACATGGACTTTTGCTGCAACCCGTATAGTAAAAGTATCTTCACTCTCACGTCGCTCTCTTGGTTGCGAATTGTAGATGTTTTTTTGAAATACTTTCCTATGAATATTTTCTTTCAAAACTTAGGGTTTTAAAATCAGTCTTTTTGCGGCACAAGGTTGTCTACCTGAATTTCTGTTGAATGGGTCACAAGTTGGACCAATATCTACCTGAAATTCTGTTGAATGGGTCACAAGTTTGACCAATATCTACCTGAAATTCTGTGGAATGGGTCACAAGTTTGACCAATATCTACCTGAATTTCTGTTGAATGGGTCACAAGTTTGACCAATATCTACCTGAAATTCTGTTGAATGGGTCACAAGTTTGACCAATGTCTACCTGAATTTTTGTTGAATGGGTCACAAGTTTGACCAATGTCTACCTGAATTTTTGTTGAATGGGTCACAAGTTTGACCAATATCTACCTGAATTTCTGTTGGATGGGTCACAAGTTTGACCAATATCTACCTGAATTTCTGTTGAATGGGTCACAAGTTTGACCAATATCTACCTGAATTTCTGTTGGATGGGTCACAAGTTTGACCAATATCTACCTGAATTTCTGTTGAATGGGTCACAAGTTTGACCAATATCTACCTGAATTTCTGTTGAATGGGTCACAAGTTTGACCAATATCTACCTGAATTTCTGTTGAATGGGTCACAAGTTTGACCAATATCTACCTGAATTTCTGTTGAATGGGTCACAAGTTTGACCAATATCTACCTGAATTTCTGTTGGATGGGTCACAAGTTTGACCAATATCTACCTGAATTTCTGTTGGATGGGTCACAAGTTTGACCAATATCTACCTGAATTTCTGTTGAATGGGTCACAAGTTTGACCAATATCTACCTGAATTTCTGTTGAATGGGTCACAAGTTTGACCAATATCTACCTGAATTTCTGTTGAATGGGTCACAAGTTTGACCAATATCTACCTGAATTTCTGTTGAATGGGTCACAAGTTTGACCAATATCTACCTGAATTTCTGTTGGATGGGTCACAAGTTTGACCAATATCTACCTGAATTTCTGTTGAATGGGTCACAAGTTTGACCAATATCTACCTGAATTTCTGTTGAATGGGTCACAAGTTTGACCAATATCTACCTGAATTTCTGTTGAATGGGTCACAAGTTTGACCAATATCTACCTGAATTTCTGTTGAATGGGTCACAAGTTTGACCAATATCTACCTGAATTTCTGTTGAATGGGTCACAAGTTTGACCAATATCTACCTGAATTTCTGTTGAATGGGTCACAAGTTTGACCAATATCTACCTGAATTTCTGTTGAATGGGTCACAAGTTTGACCAATATCTACCTGAATTTCTGTTGAATGGGTCACAAGTTTGACCAATATCTACCTGAATTTCTGTTGAATGGGTCACAAGTTTGACCAATATCTACCTGAATTTCTGTTGAATGGGTCACAAGTTTGACCAATATCTACCTGAATTTCTGTTGAATGGGTCACAAGTTTGACCAATATCTACCTGAATTTCTGTTGAATGGCTCACAAGTTTGACCAATATCTACCTGAATTTCTGTTGAATGGGTCACAAGTTTGACCAATATCTACCTGAATTTCTGTTGAATGGCTCACAAGTTTGACCAATATCTACCTGAATTTCTGTTGAATGGGTCACAAGTTTGACCAATATCTACCTGAATTTCTGTTGAATGGCTCACAAGTTTGACCAAAAGTTTGACCCAAAAAATAAAACACACACCTCTTCTGGTTAAAACAAGTAACTGCTTCCGGTTTTACTCTTAACCCACACCCCTCCCCTTGCGTGCCGTGGTCGGGTTCAAACCTGTGACTCATCTGACAGTACTCTGGTCTTGGTCAGTATAGACCTGCCACATATTCCCATTGCAGATCATCTTGTACCAGCCTTACGGTAAGACGGTCGACTGGTGGGCCTACGGCGTTCTGCTCTTCGAGATGCTAGCTGGTCAACCGCCTTTTGATGGAGAAGACGAAGACGAGCTCTTCACAGGTCATTCAACAAAATCCCTTTCCATTCATTCATACGCTTTCAAAAGCTCTTTGTTGCAAAGTTTGACGAAACTATTAGGTTTAGCGAAATTTGATTTGAGAATTAAGCATTCAACCTTCCATATGAGATCGTACGTCTGAATATAATGGGTTCAAGAGAGAGAGAGAGAGAGAGAAAGGTGAAAGGTTGATGAGAGTCTATGAAATTCACCTAATTTTACTCTAAAGAAACCTGGAGAAGTCTTCGATGGGCCTGGGAATCCTCTTCCTTGAAAACGGTCTCCGAAAACGGTCTCCATAAAATACCAATCTCATTTTGGTTTCATGAGCATGACAATGAGAATGACAATGAGCTTTCAGCAATCACGGAGCACAACGTCTCCTATCCGAAGTCACTTTCGAAAGAGTCCGTCTCCGTTTGCAAAGGCTTCCTCCAGAAAAACCCCGCCAAGCGACTGGGATGCTCCTCGACTGGCAACCGAGACATAATGGTTGGTTGCCTGAGGAATCACTGGAAAATTATAAACGGCTGGGTTTGATTCCTGCCCGTGAACATGTTTTTGCCCGTGCAGTAGTAATAGAAAGTTATTTGTATTGGAACAAGTATACTATGAATATAATAATATGAATGATCAAACCACCGCACGGAAAAAAGCTAGTCACCGGGGGGACTCGAACCCATGCAACCATCTCTCCTCTATCCGGGAGCGAGCGTGTTAACCATTATAATATGAATGATAATAATAATAATATAATTATAATAATAATATAAATATAATAATAATATGAATGATAATATGAAGGATAATAATAACAATATAAATAATAATAATATAAATAATAATAATAATAGAAATAATAATAATAATAATAATAATAATAATACTAATACTAATACTAATACTAATAATAATAATAATAATAATAATAATAATAATAATAATAATAATAATATAAATAACAATAATAATAAAAATAATAACAATAATAATAATAATAATAATAATAACAATAATAATAATAATAATAATAGAAATAATAATAATAATAATAATAATAATAATAATAACAATAATAATAATAATAATAATAATAATCTTAATAATAATAATAATAATAATAATAATAATAATAATAATAATAATAATAATAATAATGATAACAATAATAATAATAATAATAATAATAATAATAATAATAATAATATTATTATTATTATTATTTTTATTATTATTATTATTATTATTATTATTATTATTATTATTATTATTATTATTATTTTAATAATAATAATATTATTATTATTATTATTATTATTATTATTATTATTATTATTATTATTATTATTATTATTATTATTATTATTATTATTTATTATATATGGAAACAAATCATTCATTCCATCAGTGAAGTTGGGTGAGATGAAGAGCGTATAAAACAAAGCAGAAGCTATCTAATTTACGGACTCAACTAGAGTGGACTGGAAAACAATGCTGAGGTTTACATGAGTTCAGCAAAAAACATTTTTTCACTTGAAAAAAATTTTGTTCGCTCAATTTTCAACCAATGGAGTCCTTCTGACTCAGGAAGGCTTCTGAGACAATCTTTAGAAGGCTTCGTAATTGAGAGAAAAAATTACGATGGGAAGAGGAGAAGTTGAGAGGATGACAGAAAAAACAAGTAAAAAAGAGAGCGGTGGAGAGGGAAAAAGAGAGAATAAGAGAGAAAGGAAGAAAGAATAAGAAAGAGAGATGAAGGGAGTGAGAGAGAAAGACTGGAAGAAAGAAAAGAGAAAGGGAGAGATTGAGAGAATGGGAGATAAACAGGGAATGAGAGATGAACGAAAGAGAGAGGGAATCATAGAGGGAAAGAGAGAAAGAAAAAGTGAAAGAGAGAGGAAGATAGAGAGAGCAAAATAGGGTGTTCTAATAAATAAGTAAAATCTAGCTTTCTTCAAACTTTATGGTGTAAATTTTTCAGGAACATCCGTTTTTCCGCCGCATAGATTGGCTCAAGATAGAGAACCGACAGATCCAGCCACCTTTCAAGCCAAAACTGGTCAGTCAGTCCAGTTAACTCGACCAACGGTCGAAAAGGCAATCCGCTAATTCGCTCGACCAAAAACTTTTATTTCTTCGCAACGAGTATACGTACGCTGTGTTCAAAAGCCACATGCTTCAAGCAATCTGCTCAGTAAAAGGGCCGAAAGACAGGCATCACTAACAAAGCTCCGAGTAAACGCTACACGCGGTCTTTTTAACCTTCACAATATCCGTCTGCTTAGCGAGAATTTTCTCATCAAAGATCGACCGAACAGCTTGATATGCATAGACTGAAGTGACCCAAGGTTCTTCGATTCAACCTATATCAGTTCCACAGTTATGAGAATTTTTGCGTTAACTTTTGTTCTTCATGCCAGAATTAGAAAGCTGAGTATCTGTGAAAAAAAAATGTTCCGACAGCATATTCTCGCAAGCTACCTAACGCTTGCCTCTCGTTGAATAACATGCTCATATTTATGTGTGTGCATATATGTATCAGTTGAGAAACTCTTTCTACGCTTTGAAGCCTTGATTATAACCCATGTGTTTATAATATTATCTCATCTTCTCGCTGGAACTCTATTTTAATGAAGGTGATATGATTGCAGAATGAGACGGTTTTAATTGTCTCGATGACTAAACGAGTACTGCCACACCTAAAAGAATGTGCCAGGACTCGTTTAAGGACTGAAAGCTTTTATCATGCATTTCGCTCCGTTTATGATCACGGCCAATGCAACTAACACAAGCATGCTTTGTAGTTTTTTGTCCCTTTATATCTACACGCCAAAGGCATCTGAAGTAGCTGCAAGCGCGCACGTTTGAAGTGAACAATGAGTGAGTTGACGCACTTGAAGCACTTGGCACCAAGAAGTGGCTGCTTAGACTGCAAAAAGTGGCTGGCTATATTTTAGTGTTGCGTCGGCATTTCGTTGCTGTAGTCAAACATACATATGTATATATATACACTTAGAAATCAGGAACTATCGCCACTTCTACGGACACGCTCACTTGCACGAATATAGACGTCGTGAACGATCTTTCAACGAATGCCCCGATCACAATTTTCATTACAAAAGTACTCATTGTATTTTCTTTATTCACCAAACGTACCTACCTATTTTACAGTCTTTCTTTGCCGAACCAATCGAAGTTTTTCTCTTTTATCTTGACATTCGTCGGTCTTTCTTACATTATCTCTCTTTTGACTATCTGTTTCTTTGTGCTTCTCGCTCAACCAGCCATGTTGCCTTACACGCTTTGAAGATTTATCTCTAGATTTATCTCTAGAACTTCGCCACCTACGAAAAAAGCTTCTCTGACTCTGTTCATCTCTGTTACCCTCCCGGTGTCCCTCCCGGTGTCTCTCCCCGCATCCTTCATTGCTCTTCCTCTAGCCTCTCATGTTGGCATGCTAACGATTTGTTTGCAGAAGGCAACAACGTCCACAGAGAACTTTGACTCGAGCTTCCTACGTCTTCCTTTGCGTCTGACACCGCCCGATTGGGTGGTTCTCGAGAATCTCCGAGGGGACGAGTTCCAGTCATTCACTTATGTCAACCCCTTCTACAATCCTGCCCTCGATGAAGTTAACGTCCTTTGAGGCAGCGGATACCTCTTCGTCGAACTGACGACAAAGATGAAGATGAACGTGGACTGATCGAAAAAAAATTGGTCTATTGACTAGACACCCAAAAGCAACTGAAAACATTGGATTACAGACCCTGTTAGGCTCATAATAGGAAAACTACTTAAGCAGATACTCAGAAGCATGAAATGCTTATACTTGTTGCTGCAAAAAAGTTCAGCTACCATAAAGACCTCATACCTTATTGGAAACTCAGGAGCTAAGAAGCGATAAGTTTGTACTGCGATATTACTTAACGATTGCTAGTTATTACTTAACTAATATCTTTTTATCTTAGATACTGAAAAGCGAGTATCTGGGATGAATTCTATTAGGAGATACTAGAAAGAGGAGGACAAACTGTTCGGTTTCTATGACTTCAGCTCTTAAAAAGGAAGTCCCTTCATCTCGTCCAAAGTCAAGCATGGTCTATCGAACTGAATGTAAATGTATATCACTCTGTACTTTATCACTCTGTGAATGGCTCGCGTGTTTTGGTATCTTTGAGAACTCGGTTTTAGTATCTTAGAAAACCCGGTTCTCTTTCATGGAACAGTAGACCTCACTATTGCATGCGCAATAATGGAATGCTGCGCAATGTGAATCCTCACAAGAAAAAAGAGCTCATTTCCCCACTACAAAATGGTGCTTTCCCTCTATTTCTTTCAATTTCTCTCTTTCTTCCTCTATCTTTCTCTGTTGCTCTTGCTCTCTATCTCACACTCTCTCTTTTCACAAAATTTTTTTCACTATCACCAAAAATGAATGCTTACAAACCGTGAAAATAGACAAAAATGGTATGAAAAGAGTACATCTATCAGAAAAATACAGAAAATTGAAGGCTTGGTTAAATATCGATTAATTAAATATCAATTATAGTAGTTCGACTGTTGAATAGTCATATATTCAAGTGAATTGATGTACTTTTTTCACAACTTTTTTGGTTTCTTCCACTGGTTTTCGGAAGATATCAATTCTTGGAATTGTCAGTACTAACTGTAAGGTTGACAGCCTTCTTCTCTGTCTGTCCTCTTTCCATAGGTGAAAAAAATTGTTATTTGATAAGAATTTGATATTTTTTAAACATTTGTTAATCTTCGATTTTTTTTAACCACTGATCTTTGTGGCTAATACATTCAATAATTTTTTTGCCTTCTAAAAATCATTCCTGTGGTTTATACATAGCATTTATATCTGCGTTTAATTTTCCAGCTCAAACGTGCACTTCCGGGGCTTCCGAAAAACTGAAATGAAATCTCATCAGGAAGATAATAGGAGGAAAAAAGTTTTTAATTTTTTTAAAGCGTATGAAACGAGGTACAATGAACTAATCTAGACCTCTCTGGCTAATTTTATTCGCTCTTCTCTTTTACTTTTCGTTCAACCTTTTGAACTTTCCAATCACAATTTGAGTTATCAATTGGTTGAACAAAATCATAATCTTACGGAAAGATAAATCTTATCTTAAGCGCATTACTTATTTTTCTTAAGTAAGTTTTGTTGTCCTGTTACGAATGTATTTGTATGATGAAATATGAATGGAGTTAGATGATAATTGAATAGTGAAAAGGAGAAATCATAAATCATCAAGTCTTTAGTTACAAAATGTTTAATGCAGTCAAGTCGGCTAAAGTTGAGATATAATTGAACTACCGCATGGAAAAGATCTACGATGTAGTATGGAATCCAGCCATATGTCTATCTCACTCAATGGACTGCTTTTTGACAGTGTAGTAGTCCAATCGCATTTCAAAACAAAAAGGCATGACTGCTTTCAGAACTTCCAAAAAATTGAGCTTGAAACAACGAAGTTGGATTATTACCGTTTGTGATGAGATTAAAAACTCTTTTTTTAACTGACATAATAGTTGAAACTAGGAAACCAATCAGTGATTTGAAAAAAAGTACTGCTTAGATGTTCTATGTTACACTTTGGCCCAAATTATTCATGTGTCCTAGGTAAAAGTTGTGGCAACGCGCTAGATACCGGTTACAGAAAGAGGCGGCTAGGTTCGATCTCGCAACATGGACTAGCTTTTGTTCATGCGGTAGTTTATTAATTAATTACAGTTTAAACTTTAAACATATAAACATTATGTACTATATGTATTATGTTCCCTCTTAGAGATTTGATCGCCTTCCATGTAGCCGTTTCTAGGACATATGAGTGAATATTGAGAATGTATCTGAAAATGATGTCTATGATAAATGCATGAATTCAAATCACGATTTACACAAATTCCTCGTGGTCGCGCAAAAACAATGACACCCGAGCGATGCGATAAACATTCATCAAAATGCTGTGGATTTTCGAGAAAAAAAAATATAATATTTACTATAATCATGAATGCTACATTTCGAAATAGTGTTGTCTAGTCGTAAGATACTTGAATATTCTCACTGAATCCACGGGCTTATCTAAAGATGAGTTTCAATTCGGTTTCCAATCGAAACTAACTCTGTTTTCTATAGGTCTCCGCCCTAGTCCAGTTAGATTAACGCTCCACACTTCCAAGAATCCGCGTTATGTTTCTGTTGTCCTTCATCGCGACAGACGACATTCAACTCTTCTAATATCGTTCATCATTTTATTTGTTCTTTTCTCCGGAATGGTTGTGTTTAAAGAAGGCCTCATCATTTTTCTCTTCTCTTCTACTTCGCCCCCTCCGAAATTCGATACTTAATTCATCAATCTCACGTGTGATAACTTAAGAAATTTGAAAGATAATACTAAAATTTTGGTTTCAGAAGGGTCCAGACGATGTCTCCAACTTTGACTCGGAGTTCACGCACGAGCCGTGCAAGCTGACGCCAATCGACCGTCTTTTCCTGATGAACTTGGACCAGAGCGAGTTTGAGAACTTCTCCTACACCAACGCGGACTACTCTAACACAGTCTGATGGCGTGCCCTGAACAATCTCTCAATCTTTGATGAACCTTTCCTTTAGCATAACACTTATTCATTCAGCACTATGGGACGGATATAAACAAGTCCTTGGTAGTGTAAGTGCAGCGCACGGATTAGCAACGAGTCTTCGGTAGTGTTCTCGGTAAGAGAGAGACGACTGAGTTTCGGTGGAGAATTTTTGTCCGTGCAGTAGTTTGTAAGCTGCTCTCATTGGTCACATGTTCCAATAAGCTCCGGTTACTCAATATTCCAGAGCGTAGCTTCATACTCAGTTAACTTTAGATCCTCATTCTTCAAGAGTTCTTCGCATAATTCTGAAGTGCGCAACCTCTTATATTGTAATTATACTCGATTTCTCATACCTAGTAATTACGGTGTAGTTTTAGTGTTATATAGTAACCTCTAAGGACCATAAGTTTGGCCCCAACTTGTAATTTTTCGAATGTAGCTCTTACCTTCCCTTTATCAATAGCATAAGTGCTGTCTTAACTTCTTATTCTCCCGGAGCAGAAGTATATTCTTAACTTCCCACTATTGAATGGCATAAGTGTAGTACCGACTGCCCAATTTGCTAGAAATGTGCTCGACTTTTTTAAGGTGTCCTATTCGACATTGATTATCATTGGTCAAAAAAGTGTATTTATTCGAACAAATAATTCTAGAAACGAAAGTATAGAGTGAGCAGCGCAAAAAACGATTAAAAGGTGGTTGAGAAGTATGATCTCAAGGCGCGATCCACATGTATGTATGTATATGCAACAAGAGTCACTCCCTGTCAGAGAAAAGAGATGGCCGGGTTCGAATCCCCCTTGGACTGGCTTTTTTCTTAGTGGCAGTTAAATCATCCAGCAGAAGTGTATATGCTGAAAGACTTCATAGCATGAAGTTCATGTATAGTTATAAGATATGATTTTTTGTACTAATTCTTTTGAAGTACTAATTAAGCTTCAGTAGTGCAACGATTGGTGCACTCACATGAAGTGGTGCCCTCAAATGAATGTGTACTATTATATTGTATAGCCTAATAGGGAACACCCCTTCAGCAGCTTCTCAGTTATGAGGTAGCAAGTTTTATTCAGCTTTCCGTTTCCTGCTATCGCTTACTCCCGTTTTCCTTTTTGTTCTTCTGTCTCTTCATTCAGTTTATTCTAACTTCTTTCTTGCTATCTCTCTCTCTCTCTCTCTCTATTTCTGTCTCCTTTTCTCTTTAAAAAAAATCATGGTTTATTTTCTCGACGAAACATTTCTCTTAGCTTGAAATATTTCTTTATAAGACACGGTTTCAGGAATAGATTTTGTGCAGATAGCTCGAGGCTCCAAAAATTTCGATGTCTTATCAACAATCAATCATCTTCGTTGTGGTCATTTCCTAACCCAAGTCTCGATCTCAGTCCCCGTTATGTTATGATTGCATTTTGAGGGAGTCATTATTAATCTACTGCAATTTCTCATCTGACACTGTTAATCGATGACTCTTTCTCACTTCAGAATAATTCTTTTTCATTCTCAATCTAATCTTTGAACAAAAGATTCTACTCGAGTTTTCAGATCAAAAAGTTTATGTTTTTTTGTTGTTTCAAATACCCTTGTAATATTCAGTCTGTAGTCGTCAGTTTTTTTCACCTCTTCGCCCTCCTAATTTTTCTGATCGATAAAAACCGGCTTTTCGTAGAAATGGATTATCTTGATGCCGTGTCGTCTGCACGTATTTACCATTTCCGTCCCCCAACTATTTACGTTTAGAGATGTCTTAATAATTACGCTTCACTTCTTCTACAGTGAGAATAAAGCGTATTTGTACTGAAGTACTTTTTGTTATTTGCACAGCAGTTTGATCGTGAAGTAAAAAAAAGATGTAACAGGAACCCAGGTCGCGAAAAGTCCCGCAAAAATTTTTTCATGCCTGGTAACTGAACTAGCGTCATCCGTGTACTAGAATATGTTTTCCCTTTTAAGCTATCAATAAAAAGTTTAACACTGTTGTAACACGATGAAGAAAGTCTATGTAGAACTTCGCAAGTTTTCAATGTGTTTAGATGTCTGGACTTGAACGGTTATAAAATCGTTTACACTAATTACATCAGAACCCTCCTTGAATATGGAACAATTATCTTCCCGAAAGTACGCAGTATGAATTCGAAAAAGTTGGAATACCCTCAAAGACTTTTCACAAAAAGAGCTCGTTCTCGTTGTGGAAGTATAAGGTTGAGCTACCCCCAACGTCTTGCTGAATTCAATTTGGATTCACTAATCATTCGATGAGTCCGTTTTGATTTATTGGTAGTTTTTAGTTTACTTTCTGACAGAGCGGATTGTCAGAAGTGCAAAAAAGAGCTAAAGTTAAGAACGGAAACCAATCTCCGCACTTCATACCGAACCTCAAAATTAACCCTGATGAACTTTAAACGATACAATGATCCACATTCTTTTTTTTCTAGAATAACTGCGTTATGGAATAAAGTTACAAACAATTTCAAAGAGGTTCAAGATATCGAAGCATTCGGAAAGGCTCTAGAAGAAATCGACCTCTCGAATATAATGATCCTACCGAACTTTCTGTTTTCAACAGCAAGAGTTTACACCAACGAAAACTGATTGTCTTATTCCCTATTCCCCATTCTTTCCCTTCCTTTTTATTATTGATATTCTTTATCGCCAAAGGATAACTGGTTCAGGGTCATCGCTAACATGGTTGACAATGAGAAAATGAAAAAGTAGAAAATCTTCGGAAGAGGAATAAGCAACTGTGGCGTTGCACTGAAGAGTCTTGGTAGACCACTTAGCGTTTCAACCTCATACCGAAGAGATTCACGAAGTCTTGAGTCCCAAGAAGACAGAAGAGAAATCTCGTAATTCAATGAAGTAGAGACGAGTAGAAGTCAGTGTGAAGAGGAAATGATAGACCCGACCATTTCCGGGGTTTGAAAAAGAAAAGAATGAAAAAGAAAAGAATGAAAAAGAAAAGAATTTTTTCATAACTCCATTTAAGCGGTGGCCTTACAAGCTATCCTATGTTAATGAAGAATTTCGAGAAAAAAACATTTCCCTGCTATGATATCAATAAACCCAATCCTCCGCACTTCAAAGGCACTTTTAAATATTTTATAAAACTTATAAACATTTTCAAAAAAGTATAAAAACGATCACCAACTAGCTAACTGTGAACCAATTGGGCTTATTTGATCCATTTTAACCGTTAGCATGTCATAAAGATTTTTTGCTTTCTCCAAAAAGTTGAACACTGTGATGAAGAAAAACATCGCCAGAATTTATTGAATAAGCTATCTAGAGAACAATCAGCTGAAAATCATCGTCAAAACTTTTTTTGTCTTCGGATTGTTATCATGTTATTCAGAATTCTTGAAAATTTAATACGTTTTTTTTCAAGTTGAACTAGAAAGGCGTTCCACTAAGAATTTGAGTCTTTAAAGTTTAAAAAAAAATCAATTTATTTAATTTCGTTCTTTAATTTCATCGAGTTTTTTGGGCAAATTTAAAAACGCTTTCCCACCCTTGGTTATGAACATCTCAAAATATTATAATCATAAGACAAAATATATACATATATAAAACAAAAAGGCTTTTTTTATCACAATAAAAAAGGCTCGACTCACAAAATGAATTTTTAGATGAAATTTCAGTGAAGTTGTGTGAGTTATATTTATAGGAACGCTGAGGAAACTTTGAGATTTGGTTAAATTAAGTTTTTAAAAAAGCTTTTGAAAATTCATCTGAATTCGGTCACCCGTTACAATGATTCAATTGAAATTTTATTTATTTATTAAGATACATTTTTGAAACGAAAATGCGACAACACTCGGAACATGGTGAACACATGATAAATACTCTACAGGTTAGGTAACTGCAGATTGAGTAGTTCTAATACATCGAGAGAACTCAATCTTGCTTTCAGAGCAAGTACAGTGGGAGCAATTCAATTCAAACGCTTTATTCTCGATGTCATGGGAGATGAAGCACCATTGATTCGAACGATTCCAGCTTCTTGATGTTGAGAACGAGAACGTAGAATGTAGATTGGAGTCTTGATTATGGTTTGGACGATACGGCCTCAAGGTGTCCAATTCCTGCTAGAGACCGGAATCCTTCATTTTAGCGATAAAAATGATACCACAGGCAAAACAAACTTCTTTATTGTTTTAACCTTTACTTCATACATGAGCACAAAAGTATGTCTGAGCCGAGGTGAAACAAACAAACTCTTGTGAACCAATGTTTCAACAATTATAAACCGTGATTGATCGAACATCAGACAACTCGCATCGCTCTTTCAAACAATGTGTACTATACATGGTAAATCTTCAAATGCTCAGCTACACAGTCTAATGGCAGTGACGTCTGATTAAAACAAATGATCAAATTCTAAGACTGAAAAAGTTAGTCCACCGCGCGGGATCGAATATAGCCACCTCTCATGTCTCTTAACATATATGGTTATCGATCCGAGTTAGCCAGGTTGATCAAAATTCTCTGAGGCAGCGTGCTGAGTAGTGCAGCGAGCCGGGTGATCCGGCTGGCACGTCTTTCACAGAGAACATCAAACAACTTACATCGCTCTGAATTTGAACTGAATCGAATAGCTTTTTACACCAAAGGACAGTTTGTTCTCACCGTCACTAACATGGAAAGGGGAAAGGAAAATGAGGCTTAAAACAAGTTGAGAAGAGCCATTGATGAAGATTACATACTTTATCTGATAATTTCAAATGCGTCAGCAAAGAAACCGAAGACGATAAAGATGTTTTGCTAATTTAGAAGGCTCTCATCGGTGTACTAACACTTCTTCCCTCCACAATCCTTCAATAAGTGGAAAGAGCTATGTTAAATCATTGATTCTTAACCAGTTCGACTAGTCTTCAATTTTTTCATGAATTTATACCGGAGAAGCGTAGCATTTTCGCAAAAACTCGTGCAAAATCGGCCATTTGGCGGTAACGGAACCCGCGTCTTCGTTAACCGGGCGATGCTTTTACCCATTCGAACTACGAACACACATAATCTTTCGCGCTTTCTTATGGTCTGTGAAGAACTTCAGAAAACAAACAGTGAAACGTACAAAATGGAATTTTATGTGCGCCTCTGGAGATGCAGAATGGGCGAATTTCCAAAAGAACGGGATCATCCTTCTTCGTAAGCACTCGCTCAGCAACTCGTCTTGCCAGAACAAGCTCAAATCGTGAATGTAGAGCGAAAAATATGAGGGCGGAGAATTATTGAGCCAGGCCTGCAATGCATATTCTTGAAGTGACCGGAATCTCTTCCCATCATCTTGAAAGATAAGATGGTTTAAAGCAATTTTTTAAACTTTTTAAAGAGATTAACTGGCCATACTCGCAAAAGATCTTAGGAGATTTGTTGGTTGGGAACAGAATCCGTGTCTTCGCTATTCGGGCGATGGTTCTACCAAATGGGTGAGATAACATTGCTCACAATTAAACTATTTTTGAAGCTCTTTGACAAAAAATAAGTATCGATTCATGGAAAATGGAGACAATTTATGCTTATTCACTTTTGTTCGCATTTTGAACAACGGAATCCATTACATACTACATATACATACATATTTGTTGGGCATTAAGAGTTCGAGACAATCACGGTGCGCATGCAGAAAATATATTCCTAATATCCCGTTTGTTTCGTGTTTTTTTTCCGCTATTAGTGAATTCGACAGGTCTATTTATTATACCATGCGTCCTCATATTTTGATTATTTCACAAACAAAAATCAAAAATGATTGAACTATCTCACAGAAAAAAGCTAGTCCAACCAAGGGTTGAACCCAACCATCTATGACTCAAACCGGGTCCAACCAAGGGTTGAACCCAACCATCTATGACTCAAACCGGGTCCAACCAAGGGTTGAACCCAACCATCTATGACTCAAACCGGGTCCAACCAAGGGTTGAACCCAACCATCTATGACTCAAACCGGGTCCAACCAAGGGTTGAACCCAACCATCTATGACTCAAACCGGGTCCAACCAAGGGTTGAACCCAACCATCTATGACTCAAACCGGGTCCAACCAAGGGTTGAACCCAACCATCTATGACTCAAACCGGGTCCAACCAAGGGTTGAACCCAACCATCTATGACTCAAACCGGGTCCAACCAAGGGTTGAACCCAACCATCTATGACTCAAACCGGGTCCAACCAAGGGTTGAACCCAACCATCTATGACTCAAACCGGGTCCAACCAAGGGTTGAACCCAACCATCTATGACTCAAACCGGGTCCAACCAAGGGTTGAACCCAACCATCTATGACTCAAACCGGGTCCAACCAAGGGTTGAACCCAACCATCTATGACTCAAACCGGGTCCAATCAAGGGTTGAACCCAACCATCTATGACTCAAACCGGGTCCAACCAAGGGTTGAACCCAACCATCTATGACTCAAATCGGGTCCAACCAAGGGTTGAACCCAACCATCTATGACTCAAACCGGGTCCAACCAAGGGTTGAACCCAACCATCTATGACTCAAACCGGGTCCAACCAAGGGTTGAACCCAACCATCTATGACTCAAACCGGGTCCAACCAAGGGTTGAACCCAACCATCTATGACTCAAACCGGGTCCAAGCAAGGGTTGAACCCAACCATCTATGACTCAAACACGGTCCAACCAAGGGTTGAACCCAACCATCTATGACTCAAACCGGGTCCAACCGAGAGTTGAACACAACCATCTATGACTCAAACCGGGTCCAACCAAGGGTTGAACCCAACCATCTATGACTCAAACCGGGTCCAACCAAGGGTTGAACCCAACCATCTATGACTCAAACCGGGTCCAACCAAGGGTTGAACCCAACCATCTATGACTCAAACCGGGTCCAACCAAGGGTTGAACCCAACCATCTATGACTCAAACCGGGTCCAACCAAGGGTTGAACCCAACCATCTATGACTCAAACCGGGTCCAACCAAGGGTTGAACCCAACCATCTATGACTCAAACCGGGTCCAACCAAGGGTTGAACCCAACCATCTATGACTCAAACCGGGTCCAACCAAGGGTTGAACCCAACCATCTATGACTCAAACCGGGTCCAACCAAGGGTTGAACCCAACCATCTATGACTCAAACCGGGTCCAACCAAGGGTTGAACCCAACCATCTATGACTCAAACCGGTTCCAACCAAGGGTTGAACCCAACCATCTATGACTCAAACCGGGTCCAACCAAGGGTTGAACCCAACCATCTATGACTCAAACCGGGTCCAACCAAGTGTTGAACCCAACCATCTATGACTCAAACCGGGTCCAACCAAGGGTTGAACCCAACCATCTATGACTCAAACCGGGTCCAACCAAGGGTTGAACCCAACCATCTATGACTCAAACCGGGAGCGCGTCTTAGAAAAATCAAAAACAAAAAAGTTCATGAAGGAAAAAAGAAATGGAGTTTTGAAATGAAGACGTTCTTGAGTAGACGTGGTTTTTTTTAGAAATTTTTTAAAAGTAATGCGTACTGTAAGGTTTGTGAACATTCCCCAGACAATGTTAACCATGAGCTCTCACTGACTTCCACTCTCGAAACACACTGGCAACAGTGGCCATTCGTGACTCTACAGCCTTAAGAGCCTGTCACGAATGGAGCCGGATCATCCAGTCCAGAATCGAGCGCGACCTCAGGTGGCGGATAGAGGGATGCCTCCCTACGAAGAATTCGTGCTGGGAGGTAGCGGGAGAAATCCCACTGGGTAGTATAGCTCGTCAAGGGAGGGCGATGCCGGACCGGCCTGGGCATGCCTCCGGACAAAACATCAGCCGATACTCCGCTATACTTTTCAATGGCGAGTCGAGGCGCCAGTCAAATAGCCTCTTGACTATCTCCGGTCAACGACAGGCGAGACGTCTCTACTCCCACCCAAAACGATGCTAGGCCGGCTTGACCACCCACTCAAAAGGCCTATAGCATGAACAGGTTGCTACAACGATGTCCGCCTTCACAAGGTGCAGCATGACAGTCTCAGGACTGCAAAGGACATCAAAACCCTTCTCCGGACGCATCTTGTCCGAAGAACACGAGAACTTCTCTCATTAAAGAGAGTGCTCATAACCAAGTCTTCGATGCGGGATGCTTGCCGGCAACAACAACAACAACAACTGACTTCCACTCACCCGGCTTCACCGTAGTCTGAGGGGCGAGAGATCACTCTCGCCTTACCGACTATAAAAGAGCCCGGGATGTGAGAGTTGGGGAGAGAGCCGGTCCGGGGTCGGCACTAGCCGACGCCGTAGGTTTCACTATTAATAATATACTTCATATCGTATGTGTAATTTCGAGACTCGATCTTGCAATTATTGTAATCTTGTAATGTAAACCAGTTATAAACTCATCTCTTTCTTGTCTGCGTTTCGGAACATGTAAAAGACAGCGACAGAAACCCTTTCGGGACATGTAAGGGACAGGGACAGAAACCCTTTCGGGACATGTAAGGGACAGGGACAGAAACCCGCTCAACTCTCACTGTACTATAAACGTCAAAAAAGACTCGGGTAAAAAAATTTCTGTACAGTCAAATGGTGAAATGAAAAAAACGCTGGTTTTGAAATGATGAAAAAGTTTTTAAGCCAATCAAAATAACTTGTAATAGATCCGCAATGTCCGATGAAGCAACTTCCGCAGTGATTTCTGCATTGAAGCACTTCACCATGTGGCCATTTCTAATGTTCCACATCAACCCGCCGAGAATATCAGCAGATTGCTTCGAGCCACTGTTTATCCAGCGAACTGTATCAAGCCGCTGAACAAATTATTCTTCCAAAGAGTAGATTTTTTTTTCGGGCGAAAGCTTGTCAATGGGACGGGATCGAACCTAGCCGTCTTCTAATCTAACGAGAAGTGCGAGCGCGTAACCACTACCGAGATCACTTTGCTGATACATGAGAAACCTCAAATCTCAAATCTTTATCATTTCTTTCGTTGGTCTTTCGGAGGGTCTCAACCAACGTGTCCTCTGAATTCAGCATAAAATAAAAACTGCGTTTTTGAAGATGAAGAATCATCAGAAAAGTATTTTCCCTTCACTGCCGTTGTAACTTTTTTTTCATTTCGTAAACATCGTAAAATGCAAAAAATTTAGATTAACTTGAACATCACGTTATTCTACTCGTTTTCTGATTTGCTTGCCACCCTCTTACAAGTAATTCTGACATTAGAGTCATTCTTGTTCTGAACCTTATTTTTGAGTTATTCTCAGTCTTATTTTTCTCTAACTGTGAAGTATTTATTGCATGACTTTTTTCAGTTTCCGAAGCTTTTTTTAATTGGTTGAAAAGTGGCTAATTTATCAACAAAAAAAAAGTTTCCGAAACTTTTTGCAGGAAGCGAAAATTTACCATTCTCGATTTATAGTATTACTTTTTTTCATTCAGATAAATGAATTCAAAGTTATTTTGATGTTTGGATTTTATATATTTAATTTTTCAACAAAAAGTTCTCAACAAAAGTGGAACTTACTGCTTTCAAAATGTAGCTTTTGCATTCTTTCTGTCTGGGGAGAGAGCATTCTCGTATCAACAGGTGCTTGAAAAAAAGAGCAGGTTGTTAATTGTTTCATGAATGACCTCGAATCGATAAAGAATCAATTTTCATACAAGTCAACAAATTATCCGTTACACATAGTACAGTGCCGCGCGCGGTGTAATATGATTAAACTACCACCAGGACAAACTGAAATCGATCAACCGAGATCAATCTCATCCATCATTCTTTCTGTGACCTGGCTCACGAGCGCTTTACCTTTCGGAACACCAAAACGAAAAAGCATTACCAGTTACACCATCGAGAACACACGCGCGTTCGCACTCTTGGTTAAAGAAAGACAGATGGCTGAATTCGACTCTGCTTCATGGATTACCTTTTGTCCGTGAAGCTTGATTTTATATAGCTCCTAGAATATTCACCTAGTCACTAGAATAATCACCTAGTCACTAGAATAGTCAATAGTCTCTGATATTGACAGTCATGAAACGTTGAAATTCCAACTCTAACCTTGCAAGTGCAGGCAATCTCGCCGACCATACGGGCAGCGTCTGCGGCTGACTTCTCTTGAATCCGGACGCTGATTAGTCGGAGCTCTTCCACATCGGAGAGTGCACCGGTGTGGTTCCAGACGTTGAGAATGTATTGGATCAATGCGGTTCCCTGCTCGGTCTCATCGTCCACGTCGCGCACCACCAGAAGGCGGACAGTGATCAAGTGCCAGCAGTCCACTAGGATGTTTTCCAGTTCCTCAAACATATGATTACTCGCCCGTTGTTCAGAATTTTAAGATTCCGTGGTAGGGAAATTGGATAATATCGTCTGGTAACTGTTAAGTCGCAGGTTCGGTTTCCTAGCTGAATGGCAAAAGAGTTCTCACCTATGTATTGAGTCGTGGGTCCAAAGTTTGACCACAACATTTTCGTAGCTCCTCCATCATGTGACCACATTTTAGTTCTATTCAGCATAGAGTTCCACCAAACCAGACTAACTAGAACACCTCGTATGTACACCTCGTAAATATAAGAGAGCCAATTTCTCGCTCGCAAGCAATCTGATAAAAAGCACTGACTGGTTTGCTCCATTCACTCATGCAAAGATTCAAATGAAGTCTGCGAGACATACTACATATTTATATATCCAATCAATAGAGTATTAAAACGCGTTCCGCTTTCCTCATATCATCTCCCAGATCAGTCGTCGCGTGACCAGACTTTATAAGAAAATAGAAACTATTGGATTATCCCTTTTGCTTCGTATGAACCGTGAGCTGTGAAAAGCATATGAAGCTCTTCAAAGAAATAAGGACAAGGCTCTTTTTAAAAAAAAGGAAATCTGTCAAAACTGTATCGCTAAACTAATGCGAACGTAGAGGAAAATACAGGGATTGGTCCAATAACTGAAGAAAATGGTTCAGTTGTAACCCAAGATTCCAGAGAAAGCCTTTTATTTGCGAAGTTATTTTAATTTCTATATGACGAGTTCAGTGATCTAGAAGAGAATCGTCCAGACTTCCGATCCCGCTCTCTTCTATCGACTTCGTTCAAATACCCGGACATCTCACTTATCCTCATCTGAAACGACTAACGCCGAGAAACAATACATCCCCTGACAATATTCCTTATGTATTCATCAAGAATACTGCTCTGTCGATGTTTGTTCCTGTTTCATTCATTTTTTAAATCCTTCACTAATTCATGGGAATTGCCCGTCAGCCTGACGCCTACCGTCCAACCAGTTTTCAAGAAAAAAGTTGAAAAAACTGATCAAGCATTACAGACCCACTTGCCTTACTCCTTCAAAAATCATGGAGAAAATCATTTGCCATAGGCTATTAGAGTACCTCAATGAAAACCAGCTTATTAAACGATATCAATTTAGAGTCTGACCTAAACACTCATGCGAACTCGCATTGCTGGAAACGGATCAGAAACAATTTATTAGCTGTGCATCGATATATTTACCATCGATCTATTAATGGAGAAAATTAGATCTTTCGGTATAAATGGATGTCTTTTGAGATTTTTGAAGAGTTCTCTCCGAAACCGTATGCAAAGTCAAAGTGTCGAACAGTGAATACCCCGAATACTTCACTCCGACTGGGGTTACACAGGGGAGCTGCTTGGGTCCCATACTTTTCATTCTGTACATAAATGATATTGCCGAACTTCTTCTAACTGGGTGCCATGTTACTATGTATGCCGAAGACGTCAAGCTCCATCCCATAAATTCCCCAGAATACCTAGTGTACGTAACTGGATTGAAATATCTACAAATAATAGTTCCACGTTTCCGTACAGTTCATCATTTTAATACTATTGCTGCTCAAGTTGTGGAATTACTTACTCATTACCATTGGAGGCGAAGAAAGCCCCTATCACTGAATAATTCAGAAATTCCCTCAGTATTTTAGATTGAAATCTATGTCAACTTTCCGCTTTGTTTTTTTTCCTGTTCTTATCTTACTTATGTTTGAAAACAAATATTCTTAGCTTTTTCTCACTTTTCCCGTAAAAAGTGACATGCTTGTGATTTAGCTACATTGTGCAATGTACTTGATGCTTTTTCACCGTACAAATTAACAGCGTGTAGATATACCGAAATAGAGGATGTGAAAAAATTATGGTTTTGCTTGCACGAATTTTACTCTCACCCGTCTGCAGAAACTAGCAGGGTAAAAAAAAATGCTACTGGATCGATTAAGATTTCCATCTTTATCTCAAGTTTTGAGGAGCAGTTGGTTGTGAGGCGTGGATGAATGCGAGGAACACTTTATACCTGTCGACTATTTTTTGTTTGAGTTTTGCCAAGTGTTTTTTTGACACATAAAAAGATCGATTCGACATTTAAAAAACTTCATTGCTTTCTAGCACCCACTTGAAATTAGTCTGCCTACTGCTAATAAGTATTCATTAGAACTTTCTAGCACCCACTTGAAATTAGTCTGCCTACTGCTAATAAGTATTCATTAGAACTTTCTAGCACCCACTTGAAATTAGTCTGCCTACTGCTAATAAGTATTCATTAGAATAGAAGATTTCATGTGGTTCACGTAAGTTTATAGGAAATTTAGATGGGTCTTGACATAGGAAGAGGAAGATTGAATGTTCCTGATTACCTAGGCGAGAAATCTCCGTGACTCCAAATACATTTCGAAAACAGTTACGACTGAAAACTGTCCAACTGAATGTGGGTTATAAAGGGTTATTTCAGAATACGTAGTATTGCAAGATCGCTGAAGCAAAACCTTTTCAGAGTTGTACCTAAAATGATCCACAGAGCGTATTCATTAAGAGGTAACTTGGACAGAGGGAATAAGCAATCGCATGAAGTGATAAACCGCGAATACTAGCATACACTACCTATTGACTACTTGAAGTCCATCATATTAGAGCCGCATCACGGAGAGTGAGAATAAAAAGAAGCTACCTAGTAAAAATGAAGGATTAGTAGACAAGCATTGAATTCGAAGAAATTGGACAACGGTAAACATCTAGCACTGAGTGGATCATTCACGTATGACACAAGTAAGGAGACTCTCTTAACCAGTCACTCTTTATAACCCAATAGCTCTTCTGCAAAACAAAACATTTACTCATTGAACCTTTCTTAAACACTAGTTACAACATCTCACTGACTGGACAGTGGACACCGCTGTCACGGAACAACACCAAGAAAAAAGAAGGACATGAGAAAAAGGAGTAAGGAGACTCTCTTAACCAGTCACTGACTATTTCCACTACCAAAACAGTAGTCACTCTTTTAGGAAAAACTCACCTAAAGAGCAATTTCTACCTCAAAGGTAAAAAAATCACAAAGAATAAACTAGTAAGGGACCTGGGTGTAGAATACGATAATTCACTGAGCTTCTCTACACACATAGAAAATATGTGCAACAGAGCAACAGCCAGGTGTGCTTACATCCTAAGAACCTTCAAATCAAAAAACCCCGTTCTTTATAGATAGCTTTTCGTTGCTTACGTTCGTCTTCAACTGGAATACTGCTCCGTGATCTGGTCACCTCGGCAGAAATATTATAAAGAACTCGTAGAAAAGGTTCAACGAAACTTTACAGAACAAGTCTGCAGAACAGCCGGAGTACCCTACACATATGACATACAAAGAGAGATTTTTTTCCAGTTGCAGTTCTTCGAAGAACGGATGGACCACACCGATCTAGTGATGACCTTCAAAACCTTGACGGGAAGAACCCCGATTCCTCCATTCAAGATGTTCTCCCTTAAAGACCACAGAAACCCCACTAGGTCACACAAGTTCAGTCTGGCACAACCCAGTTTCAAACATGTTAAGCTCTCTAATAACTTCTCAACCAGAGTATTTCCGGTCTGGAACAAACTCCCAGAGACTGTATTTTCGATTAATACAGTCAAAGCATTCAAAACAGCTATCGGTAACTTATAAAACGATCCTCATATTCTCGATTCCAGACCCACTTACCTTTTTTCTCACTTTGAAAAGTGTCACGCCTTGGTGTTGATACGAATCACTCCTCTATTTGATCCCCTACCTGCCCCTTCCGAAATCACCCTTGCGATAAAGTATTATTATTAAGGAGCTTCATTCGAAGATCGAGAATGAAGAAAACTTGTTTGAAAAAAAACAAACAAAACTATTGTAATTTTAGTATAACAACGTTTGAGTACTATAATTTTATCTTCACTTTCTTTTTACATTTTATCAAACACTAACTCACAATGTGGTAACTAAATTTTTGTTGTTTTTAATATTTAGCTTACTCATTAATTTTATAAATTAGACTTCATTAATTTTGTTATAGCCAATTCACTAGAATTATTCTATGATGTTTCATATGTTCCAACTGAATTATGAGTGTACATAGATATTTAAGTTTGTTGTATATTTTTTTTCATTTACTTTGTTATTGTTGTTGTTTTGTTTTTCGTTGTATATCTCTCAATACACTTGAAAATTAAAGTAAATGTAATCTCTGGGAACTCACTGATGAGCCCTACCCAGAGAACACAAGAGTCTGTCTGAGCTGGGCCGAAACAGGCTTTTGTGAATAGCGTAGAAACAGTTAATTGGTAACTTTTTTGCTGAAATTCTCGTATTTTTTTCTTTTTAAGAACAATAACACACCCGTAATAAGCTAGTCTGGTATGAAGCTATTAAGTAAAAAGAGAGAGAGAATGAGAAGAAACTACCGAGTAAGAATGGACAAGTATCAAATTGACATAGTTTACACAGATATTTGAGCCCCTACAAAAAACCTTTTTTTAAAAAAACTGATGAATTCGAAGACTAGCATACCCAAAAGACGCTCTCGTCGCAGTTTCTACTGATCTGAACTTCAGCCTTGCCATCCTGAGATATGTATAAAGCGGCGACCACTCGGGGCTTTTTACGCTCTCTCCTCACTTGGCTGGCAATTCGATGGAGCTGAAAAGTCACTATGAAAAACATGATAAATATTATGGAAAAACAAGGCCATTGGCCTTCCAAATAACATTTTCACAGGAAATAGCAGTTTCCTCAGTAGTGTAGTGGGAGGTATCGCGCTCGCTCCCGGTTAGAGAAAAACATCTGAATTCGATTCCGCTTCGATGACCACCTTTTGTTCGCGCATTTTTTAAAGCATTTTTCACTTGATAAGTACAGTATATTGAAGCCGTGTTTTTATTATTGAATTAAATTTCACATTGCAGTTTTGTCGTTTTTACTATTTTATTTTTTCTTCTTTTTAAATCCCTCGAATTATTTTTCGCTTTCGCAGCGTGACCTTAGAATTTATGCAATAGTTATGGGTTTAGCCTATTGAAAACACTATGACATCGCCTTTAACGGAAATCATTAGCTGTGTTCGAGAAATGGGAACATCCAGCAAGTTAAAAATCAGGAAACAGTGAAAGTCTTTGTCGTGCCAGTGAAGAGATGCGGTGTAGTTTCGTGCAAGTAGTTCGTACGTTTCGCTTTATTTAAAGTATCACCAGTGATATGTAATTATCCTAAAGCAGAAATTGCATATCGCTGATTGTGCTTTAAATAAAGCGAAACGTATGAAGTATTTGCACGAAAACACACCGCATCTCTTCACTGGCATGATTAAGACTTTCACTGTCTAATTAACCTCCACGATGCGCGTCACTCAGTACTCAAAATACATATCTTTAAGAGGAAACAGTTATAAGAGATATGAGATTTTAGAGGAGCGTTGAAGAGAGTCAAGTGTGTGAGACATGGTGTGAAATAGGAAGTAAAAGGAAGAAAGAGAGAGAGAGATAGAGAGAGAGAGAGAGAGAGAGAGAGAGAGAGAGAGAGAGAGAGAGAAAGAGAGAGAGTAAGAAATAGAAAGAGAAGCAGAAGGAGAATGTTGTAAGGAAATGGGAAGAGAGAGGAATCGAAGTAGGAGAGAGCAATAAAGATAAATATTGTAAATAAAGATGAAAAATAAATATCTGGTTTTAGTTGCGACCATGAAATGGGACCTTACTCTATGATTGGAGAGCCTGAGCTGATTGAGTTCTTGCGTTGTAAGATGGCGGAAAATTTCAAAGAGAATTTCATTCGGGAGCGATAAAAGTGAGCTTTTTCCTGTAATGAGAATCTCTTTTCGAAAAAGATGATGCAGAAGAAAAAAAAAGTTTTCCCTTTTTTCCTAATTGGAAACGGTAGAACTCCATGTTCCTTGACGTTTTGAATAAAGTGTTTGAGCTTTTTCCGATAAAAATTGAGGAAAATTCAAATATCTATCGAGAAATCAAAAACTTTCCTGTAATGAGAATCTTTTTCTCCAGCTTATGTGGCTAATTTCGGTATAACTTGAGAACGAAACCGAGAAAATTTAATCAAAGAACAAGAGCGTTTTTTGTCCAATAGTCTTTGATTCTTTCTCGCAGGCAATTGATGCCCAATTTTCATTGTCTTTTTCTTTTCCTTATTTCATAAGACCTACTAGATAGAACTTGGCTACTAGATAGAACTAGATAGAACCTACTAGATAGAACTTGGCTTCTAGTGAGAATTGGATCCTTGAATTCGTAAAACCTAAAGAACTAAAAAAAACTTTGAAAATACTCTCACTCAAAGCACCTGGTAATGTTTGACTTTTGGTGCTTCCTACGCCTGACATTGACCGAAAGCACTTCATTTAAACTGAATGGAAGTGCACTCTTTAAAAATTCAAAACAACCTCGAGCCGAATCCATTTGAACTAAATTCCCGGACAGGAGTGGATAAGTTGCTGACTTGATCAAGTAAGCCCTTGTGGTGCAGTTTCGAGGGCTAGCTAGTTTCGCTCTTTGTTCTCTGTCTTCATGTCCCCGCAATGTCCAGACTCGGGAAATGATAAGCCGAGAGTCGCTGACTAAGCAAAGTGAAGCGAGTTTCAGCCTTTGTTCTTCGACCGCTTATCACCTTTTAGTGGTCTGCCGATACTCTTCCGTGTGCAATGAAACCGTTCCTTAAGCTTGTGACCAAGTTTCCTTATTTTCGCCGGACACAGTTCTGTGTAAATATCCACCGAGAATTACTTGTCAGGAAACACCTATTACTAGGGAGTCTAATACCACAACAATGCATGCGGATCCTAGATGAAATGCAACATGAATTTTAGAGTAGCTCAATGAGCGTTCTTAAGAAAAAAAGGATTGATTCTAACTGATGGCGCATAAAGCTCGAATTTTCAGAAGAAGTTTTAAAACAAATTAAAAACTTAAAACCTCTTTTTTAAATCATGTTAGCGAGGATTCTGATCCCGTCAACCTTTGGCAATGGAACTATCAATAACGCTATCGTGCACAATTTGAAAAAACATCGTTTCTCAGACTTGTCCTGTACGTGGGGTGTTTGATATATCATGTTTGATATAGAAGAATGAATCACATTTAAAATAAAATATGATATATGATTTTTTCAAGCTTGGTCAAATAAGCGAAGATGACCTCGAAAGAACACGGCAAGCTTCATTCTTCAAAAGCGATCTCATTTTTCACTGACTCTTATTCATTACTCGGTTGCTTTGTTTTCGTTTTGCTCGTTCCAGAGGCGCTCTGATCCGGACTCTTCGAAGCGAACATACAGGATGTAGAAACATGTATCTGCAGTCGTGCATATCAAACTTCAGGGAAAAAAACTCACAAGCAAATTTAACGGGATATTTCGTAACTATAACCCTAACTACAAAACTTTTTGTTCAACTTTACAACAGGAGATAAACGTGAAATTCTCCGGGAGCATTTTTTCACACTACTTTGTCAAGTAGACGTCAACCAAATAATGGTGACACGACGATCAAATTCGGTCCTCCGAATAACGTTAGCCAAATAATATATACACTTCAACCAAATTAAGTGACACGTCTACTTGTTTTCCACCAAACTTTGAATTATTCTGACGTGTTGCTAATTTATTTATTTATTCATTCATTTACATAAATATATGTGACATCAGGTTGGAGGATATGGCGTGAAGTTAAAACTGAGACAGGAAAAAGTATAGAAAAAAAGATAAAAAATGATATAATATGATTATAAAATGAAATGAAGTTATTCAAACAACAAACAACAACAAAAGAACGACACAGCTTGTAGTTTTTATCGAGAAAGTTTCAAAACTTATAAATTATAAATTATCCACATAAACATCAAGGATCCTCAGTAGATTAGGGTAAGATAGAAGGAACTTCTTGAGAAGATTCTGATTGAGGTGGCTGAATGTTATATCTCCTAGTTTATTCAGAAATCTGGAGGTGCGGTAGCCGAATGAGTTCTTCAGATTCATTCTGTTAAACTTCCTCATGGCCAGATAGAAGAATGATATTCTACCGAAATACATAAAAAGCGCTTGCCCGTACATTCACATCACATCTAATGAAGCAGACTGCCAAAACAATATCGATCATGATACGTCTCAAATGGAGAGAAGACATGTTGAGTTGACATAGACGCTCATGATAAGAAGGTTGAACAATGTGATTCTCAAAGAAAAGCCCACAACGATGATACAAGAGTTTAGTGAAAATATGAGAAACTCTTTCTAATTTCCGAATCTCTTTTTTGGTGAAAGGAGACCATACTGGAGAAGCAAACTCAAGAATGGTAAGAACATAAGAGTGGAAGCATCTGATGTAGACTTCTTTCTTAGTACAAGATAACAAACGGAAGATACAGAACAACACACCAAGAGCTCGTCTAAGAATGATATCAATTTTTTTGATCTTTGTTAATCGTTTTAAGCAACGATGGGCTTAGACTTTAATTAATGAAATCCATCACACGGGCAACAAAAAAACTAGTTTTTTGCCCGTGCGATGGATTTCAACAATGATATCAATATGTGATTGAAAGTTCAATTGGTTGTCCAAAAAGACACCCAAGCCTCGAACAGAGGAATAAGCAGTTAAAACGAAGTCATTAATCATATATGAATATTGAGGGTTGTTCTTACCAATGTATAGAACAGATGATTTTTGCGCAGCTATAGATAATTGCCACTTTTCCCAGTATTCAGAAAGAGTTTCTATTGATCGATAGAGTTGGCTGTGAGCGAGACTGCTGCAGTTGGCCTCATATGTGGTGAAGATCTTTATGTCGTCGTTGAAGAGTCGGGACTGGACGACAGACTGCTTGGCTAATGCTTGTGCACACTGCCCTGCGGTACTCCACTCGACATCTTTCGTGTGATTTAAAGGGTTAAACCGATTCGAACTGAGAAGAAACGATTACACATATTCAAACCAGTCAAGCAATCGCTTTCGAAAGCCTAGGTTTTCTAGCTTATAAAACAATTTAGAATGCGATACTGTGTCAAAGGCTTTGGCTAAATCTACATAATGACATCTGTCGAAAAGCCATCGTCCATAGCCTTTCGCCAGTTTTGAGTGCACTCTAGGAGTTGTGTCACTACAGACTTACCCTTCACAAAACCATGCTGTTCATCTGGAATGATATTATGCATCTCACACCATTTTAGCAAACGTTTACTAATGATTCGCTCAAGGACTTTACACGGTGATGGAATCAGAGAAATTGGGCGAAAGTCCTCTACTGTAGCCGGTGAAGATTTTTTAGGAATAGGAATAACATGAGCTAGTTTCCAAACCTGTGGAATTTCGCCTGAGAGGATAGACTGATTGAAAATGAAGGATAATGGTTCCGCGATATCTTCAGCACATTCACGAAACAAGACGGCTGGCAGTCCATCCGCTGTCTCAGAGCAGGTGTCTTCAGTCGTCGCAGATAGAATGCGACTTCTTCAGGAAAGACCACTGAGAAGGGCATGGACTCGGTAAACGTACGTGAAAGTGGTGGTAGGAGTCCGTCATCGTTCACGAAAACTGATGCGAAATGGTCCGCAAGACCTTCAGCTTTGAGTAAATCGCTGGCTGAAGAGATATTAGACTTATTCTTGATTAAGCTATAAGTCTCTGTATTTTTGATTCTAGAACCTACATAACTGTAGAATGACTTGGATAAATTCCGGAATAAAGATTTATCTTCACTGTTCTTTAGAAACTTGGAGATTTCCTTATCTATTTTCGAACAAACTCTCATGTACTCTGCACGTACTGGTAACATTCCTATTTTATAACATTCCTTTTGTGCTTGAGCAAAGATCTAGTATGAGACGGATAGTTATCAAAGAGTACTCTATGTTTCTTAAGAGGAACAAATTTTGGAAAGAGAGAATTGATAAAGCTGGCAAACCTATCATACATCTCACTGATGTCTTCTGAACCTGAAAAGATCTCAACCCAAACTTCAAAGAAGATGCAATTTCCTATGAATTCAAAATTGGCTTTTTTGAAATCATATTTTGCAGCGTATCTAGGAGAATCAACCTCAATCGATATTGTGAAATGTACAGAGTTATGATCTGAGTTATTGAATGGTTCTTGAACTGAGCAGTTTTCGACTAGATGGCGAGAAGAGAGAACTACGTCGAGAAAACTTGATCCGTGAGTTGCTGAGGTTACATTCAGAACGAAGTCCATTGCATCGCTGAAATCGATTAGTTGATGAGCTTGACCATTAGAATTGGAAAAATTTTCCCAGTTTATATGAAGGTTTAGGTCTCCGAGTAGAATAACAGGACTTGATACAGCTAGAAGGGTAGAAAAAACATCGAATAAACGTTCATTCTGATCTACAGTTACTGAAGTTAACTGTAGATTTTTTTAAAACCAACGCTACACGAATCGTTGAGAGATTTACTGGACTTGTCACATCAACCACTAGAATGTCGGGAACCAATTTCTCTTTGAAAAGGACTTTGCTGAAAGAAATATCTCTGACTACAATATTGCAAAATTTGGCCCGATTTCCCAATTTGAGAGCATTCACCATGGGAGGCTTCAGGGAAAATGCCAGACTTAACTGGCTTCGCGAAAGTGTTCCACTCGCGCTCATCCAAGGTCTTCAAGACTGTAATGCTTTGCAAACTCTTGAGCTGCAGTACTTTCCTGAGAGATTGGCGACGACTATGCTCGACCGAATCGCTGCTGCTATTCCTTCGACGGTGCAGGAGCTTAGTTTGGTCTCGGTTCCCTTCACGGATGATCAAATGCTCTCCATCATCCAGAGATGCAGCTTCAAGAAAGTCCAGCTGATTAAAATGAGGCGCATAACCGCGAGGACCGTAGTGAAGCTGTTGGCGGGCGGCAGACAGTCTGGTCTCAAACACTTGTTCTGCGACTTGCCCGTGAATAAGTATGTCGTGAGGAGATTAGTTGACGCGGACGCAACAGCTCATCTGGATTACGCGAAATTGGTTCTCAACCATAAAATCCAGAGGAATAACACAGATATGAGAGTGATCGAATCCCAATTCAAGAATGTCTACTGTTTGGAGTCGCGCCACCGGGTGTTCTCATACATTACTTCCGTGGAAGTTTACTCTCGGCGTTTGGATGCTCCAAACGTGGATGAGGACTTCTTTATCTTGGACGAGCCAACGCTGCTGAGTGAACCATCCGTGAAGAAGCCGCAACGTCGAAAGGCCCGCTCGTTGTACGCAGGCAGGGACCTCAACTGGGAAGACTAACGCCGGCATCAGCATACATGGCCACTACAATGCTTTCATTCGATTCTCTAAGACCTTTCATCTTTATGCAAACCCTACCCTATCCCATGCCACCCCCTCGATATAAAACGTGTCCCCAGAGAGTGAGTGCTTTAAAAAAAAACCTCTTAGCAGATGAGGCATGTACTTGCGTGGACACGTTAATGTAAAAAAAATGAGTTGTTTATATATATTAGGTATTTTTTTAACGAATATTTAATCAGAAGTTGAAATCTTCGGAATTTGAGCACCAAATGTGGTTAACACCATCGTAGCCCTTTGTCTCATCCGCATGAATTCTTTCTGTAAGTTTTAAGGACACCCAAACGTGTAATTAAATTTTAACGAGAAATTTTCTCGAGTAATATTCATAGTTTGCGGAGTATAAATTTTGTGGTGATTTTTCATCCGTTCTGGAATAACGCATAGATGGTAAAGTCACTTTTTTGGTAAAGTTTCATAACTGTTGTGGATCACTTGTTCAATGTCATTGACAACATTTTTGACAGAGGTGGGTTAGAAATGATACTTGGAGAGAATAATAAGCGATTGGAGTTACACTGAGAGCTTTCGTTGTCCGCATCGCTTTTAGACATCGTTGTAGCGAAAAGTTCGTATAATAAGAGCTCGATTAGGACGGCGCTAGACAAAAGCGAAGCTAGAGAGTAGTGAAAAATGGTGAGCTAAAATCTTTTCCGAATATGAAATTTGTGATAACATCATTTGCCAGTCCTGAATTAACTTATGAACGAATATAAAGAGCTTTACTTGTTAAAAAAAAAATATGGTCTCTTATGTTAATGGCGACTCCTCTACCAGATCTATCAGACCGAACCACTTTATACGGTAAAAAATCAGTTCGGAATCCAAAACTTTTGAAGAAAGCCATGTCACCGAAATAAATATGAGATCTGGCTGAACTACATTCATCACACAGTTAAGTTTGAATAGTTTGTTGACTAGGCTTCTCGAATTAAAAAGTAAACTTTTTAAAGCTTGGGAAGTGTAACCATTTATTTTTTGGTTGAATTCCGGTCTATAGAAATTTTCAAATAAATGTGCCTTTTCCTTCTTCTTCTTCCTAGCGTTTATCCCGCCGCCGGGCAGGGTCCGCTTTGTAGACTGCACCACGCCATTTCACCCGATCGATCGGGATTCGACGCGCGTCGCTTGAAAGGGACGCCCTAGCATTCGGGTTACTGTGATGGTGCATCTTGGGGGGATGCGACGGTTTCTTCATAGACCGGCTTGTCGCACGAACATCCAAGTCGATAGTTCAGCCTGACGTCCGTTTACGACCCTTTGGGCCACATAACCCGGGATTTTGGGCTATGTGGGCTAGAGGTTATTTTTTGGACACGCCTCTTGACCGTGTCCCTTAGGCCAGTGAGATAACAGTGAGCGAGCATTTTATAGGATGTGGGCTGCCCAGTTCCCACACCCACCCGCGACGCTCACTAGCCTAAGCCCCTCTTTGGTCAGCCATGGCAAAGCCACCAAGTCTCCCATCCGCCTGCGGGAGAGGCCCCACATACGCCATCGGGGTAATCAGCGCGTGGAAGAATAAGAAGTGCCTTTTCCTGATTATTGTAAGAAGTTTGATCTAAAAAACCTCTCGCGTAATTTGTTTTGATATTTTTCATGCTCAACATGAACACTTCTCTCTCGCTCAACAACTATGTCAGGTCAAACCCCTTTGAGTTGTTAAGGATTCAGTTTAACTTGTCAATTAAGGAAAAATTGATTGAATTAAAAGAGACACAGTGGTGAGCCAGCCGCACTTTGGCAAGAGAACGATGATTAAGCATCGATTTAAGCCTCGATTCAACTTTTTTTGTTGTTGTATGGTAGATCATCAGTGAGAAGCGTGTCAGGTTCAAGAGAAAGTTTCAAAATTAAAAAAAATTTCATGAGAAGATTATCTGGTGGAGATCATACAACTTAATTTTAGCGAGCATGGAATAAAGCACTTTTGGCTGGTCGGTAAATAAGTTTTAGCATAGCGAGTTTAAGATTTTCGTGTTGGTATGCGACAGTTCTTTCTTTTCATAAGCAACTAAAAACTTGGACTTATGCATTTTTGAATTTATTTAATTAAAAAAATTTCTAAAAATCATTCAGTGTCTTCATTTTTAGCTTAAATAATGAACTTTTTGCATACGAACACGAAAAACGCAAACTCGTGATGATAAAACTTCTTTACCAACCAGGCATATCCAGTATCTACTCAAGGCATATCCAGTTATCAACCAGGCATATCCAGTATCTACTCAAGGCATATCCAGTTACCAACCAGGCATATCCAGTATCTACTCAAGGCATATCCAGTTACCAACCAGACATATCCAGTATCTACCCAGTATCTACTTGAATTCTCCCTATTCTGCTTCACTCTCCCATTTGTTATGTACTCGTGCTGACTCACAAACTCCTATCAATTCAACTCATTCATAGTTTGTGAATAATCAATATGTATTTGCAAGTAATGAACAGATTTGACATTAGCTCGACTCAAATTCATTGCTATTTCGCCCGCTTCTTCTTGTCCGCCGTAATCTGCTGCGTGCGTGCACTTCGTCTCAGATAAATTGTAGGCTCAATGGAGGAAATTCGTTACTGCTCGAAGTGTGGATTTACTGCTGGATTGGACGAGGCTTGAGAGACGCAAGGATGGGGTATAAGGGAGAGACGAAGACGAGGACGAGGATCCGTATCTCGAGGAGTGTTCGTAGCGGATATGATAGGCGTGCTGATCTAACAAAAAAGCTCTTTGTACGAGAAGGGAAGGTGAAGAGTTGAGAAGAGTTAGAGTAAGAGGACGCAACTGCTGCGTGAGTCCGAGAAGACGATGCTGCATCGCTTGAAGTAGGTTGGAGCTTTGCAAGAGAAAGCCGACTTAAAGTGTTCGCTGAAGAAAGGGAAAGATGGCGACTCGGGTAAGACGACGAGTAGCTGTGAGATCTCACAGGCTCCAGGTGTGAGTCAACCATTTTATAGGGTGGTTGTGAAGAATCATAAGCGATTGCTTTTTGAGCTCTTTCAGCAAGAAGCTCAGGGGGAGAGGGGTCCGCCCTGATACATATAGCAGCCTTCAGGAACGCTTCTATTTGTGGCCCTAACAGACTTTAGAAAAGCATCTCGAATGGAAGTTTAAGCGAATTGTATCTTGAGAGCGCGTCCAGTTTGTGTAGGGGATCGAGGAGCACCTTTTGAATGGCGATGAAATAAAATTCACCGTTTTGTAGAGACGGGATAATTTCCCTTGAAGCAAGCTTGGAGAAGATGTCTTGGATATTTGCTCTGTCAGAAGACTCAGTAGCTCCCTTGGTCTTCTTCTGAGGATGTTTGAGGATAACCACTTTCTTAGACTTAGAGAGAAGCATGTCCCTGTCTCTTATAGAAGCTTCCACCACGGTTGAGTATATATGCAATCGCAAGGTGGCTGGGGAGACATATGTATGTAGGTTTTTT
Source organism: Allodiplogaster pararmata (assembly GCA_964056735.1). NCBI lineage: Eukaryota > Metazoa > Nematoda > Chromadorea > Rhabditida > Diplogasteridae > Allodiplogaster > Allodiplogaster pararmata. Next base: position 7,058,556 of record OZ057409.1, on the reverse strand, counting down.
ACTTGCTGTTTTTTTTAATCGATAAGCCAGGTCAGCTTTTATAATTTGCATAATTTCGCAAGTTATAATGTCTGATACACTGTGGATAGATTGAAATTCTTCAGAGCTGACCGTCCCGATCACAACCGAGGTGGTGGAGCTGCCTTGTTGTGGACCACCGTTTTCTTCTTTATAAACTTGAATGTTGTGGAGTGAAATCCTCGCTCTTATCCCTAGTTTCACCCTTCTTCACCGAACGCACTTACAGAGTCAGTATCAATAATAACCTCTCTCAAGAAAAACTAACTGCCATGGCTGTCCCTCAAGGAAGCTGCTTAGGACCATTGTTCTTCACAGTATTTATTAACGACATTGTTGAACTAATACCTAAAGGAGTGCACTGCTTCTTGTACGCAGACGCTGTTAAGTTGTTTTCCGAAGAGCCCATTCGTTTTCCGAAGAGCCCACAACTTGCACTTAATTCAATTGCTGATTATGCTTCCAAGTGGTCTCTCTCCATCTCAACACCTAAATTTCTTGTTATACACTGCGGTAGAACTAATCCTAAGAAGTCTTATTTCATTGACCAGACCCTATTGCCGGATGAGTTTGTAGTACTTGACTTAGGTATTCACTTCCATTTCTCTCTTTCTTTCTCCAACCACATCGATTTTATGGTAGCTAAAGCGTACAAATGCATGAATATAATTTTTCGGTCTCTCAAAACTTCATCCATCCATGTACTGCTTAGAGCATTTAAAACCTATATTCTGCCTCTTCTTGAGTGGTTCGGAAGTTTGCTCCCCTGAGGCAATCTGTTATGTTAATGATATTGAAAGAATACAAAGATTGTTTACGAGGCGCTTATTCGTCAGAGCAGGTCTATCTAAAACTGACTATTTGTCTAGACTTGTTTATTTGGATCTGAAAACATTGGAATATAGACGTGCGATTGCTGATCTCTCTTTGGGATAGCAGCTGATACAGTTGTCACGGTGGAAAAGGATATGGGAATAGGAACAGCGATGGATGCCGAATCCTCGACTTTGCAGAAGCAGCTCGTCTTGTCATATCCAACACCTTCTTCAAGAAGAGAACGAGCCAGATGATCACGTATTCCAACGGCCTCAACACAAGCCAAATAGACTTCAAGCTGTTACGAAAACGAGACTTCCCGGCAGTGATCGACACGAAGGTGATTCCGTCAGAATATCTCGCCCCTCAACACAAGCTGGTCATAAGTGACCTGCGTGTCAACGTGAAGAAGAGAGTACAAGTAACTGGCCCGGCAACCATCGAATGGTGGAAGCTTCAGGAATATAAATCAGCCGTCGTCACTGGTTTAACCTTCCCTGAAATCGACCCGGAAGACAAAAACAGAACATGGGCCTCGCTTCGAGATTCTGCAACCGTCAACGCGAGAAGAGTTCTAGGAACGACGAAACCTGAACGCCGAAGAATCGACAAGCAGACATGGCTTTGGACAGACGAAGTGCAGAATGCAGTTCGAGCAAAGAAAGTGGCTTACAAGAAATGGTTCATCGAAAAGACAGACGAGAACTGGGAGGAGTACAAGGCTGCGAAAAAAGAAGCAAAGCGAACCGTAGCCTCCGCACGCTCTGAACATCATCGTGAACTCTACGAACGCTTGGACACGAAGGAAGGAGAGAAGGCCATATATCGGCTAGCGAAAGCGAGGAAAAAGGTGACTCTTGACATCGAGCACTACAAATGTGTCAAGACGAAAGACGGGCGAAGGCTGCAGAATACTACAGAGATCCTCCGACGCTGGCAACAGCACTTCGAAGAGATTTCAAATGTAGAATTCACACACCCGGAAGTTCCAGAAGGCCCGAAATTAGCTGGCCCAGTCTCCCTCTTCACTTTTGCCGAAGTCTCGAAAGCCGTTTGCGCTATGGAGAGTTCCAAAGCCACAGGTCCGGACGAGCTATTAGCCGACTTATGGAAAGAGGGAGCTGAAGAGGGAGCTCAAGGAACTACGAGACTCCGCGATCCCCTGGCTTACAGACTTCTTCAACGCGATAGTGGAAACTAGTCGAGCACCCGCAGATTGGTTGACAAGTGTCACGGTCCCGATTTTCAAGAACAAAGGAGATCCAGCGAACTGTTCGAATTATCGACCGATACGCCTTCTTTGCCATACAATGAAAATTTTCGAATGTGTCCTCGAACAGCGCTTGCGAGAAATCGTCAAGCTCCAACGCAACCAATGTGGATTCGTCAAAGGAACAGGCACTTCAGACGCTGTTTTCACGGCTCGCCAGCTGATGGAGAAACACAAGGAGAAGCAGCAACCACTCCATCTCGCTTTTCTCGATCTAGAGAAAGCATTTGACCGTGTACCACACGAGCTCATCATGTACGCCCTTCGGGACCACGAAGTGCCTGAACTTCTAATTGATTGGGTCCGGCTACTCTACGTAGATGCCAAGGGCAACGTTGGGTGTCCCGTCGGAATCTCGGATAGTTTTCCAGTGAGTGTGGGCGTACATCAAGGATCAGCGCTATCGCCATTCCTCTTCATTCTTGTCATGGACACTATTACTCTTGACCTACAGGGTGACCTTGCATGGACCATCCTGTACGCGGATGACGTGTTCCTGGCAGCTAAAACGAGAGAGGAGCTTCAGCAAAAAGTGCAGGCTTGGAGCAGCCGACTCAGTCAGTTTGGACTACGTCTGAATACCTCAAAGGCGGAGTACTTGTAAACAATACCATCCGAAGACACCATCAAGGTAAACGGCGAAGAATTGACGAAGTCCACCTGCTTCCGCTACCTTGGATCGAACATCCAGACCAGCGGAGGCATCGACTCTGAGGTGCTGTCACGTTTCAACGGAGCATGGATGAAATGGAGAGATCTCACAGGCGTACTATGCGACCGAAAGATGCCTCTGCGCCTCAAGTCAAAGATATATCGGACAGTAGTGCGCCCCGTAGCTTTGTATGGAACCGAGTGCTGGCCAACTACGAGAACAGTTGAGCGACGTCTACAAACTATGGAAATGCGCATGATCCGTTGGATCATGGGAATCTCTCTCCGCGAGCACCTACCAAATGAGACCATAAGGAGAAGATTTGGCGTCACCCCCATCGACGATAAGATGCGCGAAAATCGGCTGAGATGGTTCGGCCATGTCACCAGAGCATCACCGGAAACTGTAGCCAGCACAGCCTAAAATCTCGAAGTGGACGGCCGGCGACCGAAAGGGCGACCGAAGCAGCGATGGCAAGACACCATCAATGCGGACTTGAAAGCCAGTCATCTAAGCCCGAAAGATGCCCTCGATCGGGACAAGTGGAGAAAGAAGATCCACAAAGCGGACCCTGTCATCGCGGGACAACGCTAGGAAGAAGAAGAAGAAGAATTGCTGATCTCTCTTTCCTTCATAAAGCTATACATCGCATTGTTCTTTTCGATAGCTCATGTTTATTTCAAATCTTGCCTGTGCCTCATTACACTCGCAGTTCTCATGCTCTCAGAATTACTCTTCCCTTCAAGTTTCCTCCGGGTCACAGCACATGTGCATCCCGGTGTCTTAATCTGTGGAACTCGCTTCCTTCCCAGCTTGTTTTGAATTCTTCTCCACCCGCTTTCAAAAACGCTATTCTAGAGCTTACACCTTCTTTGGTTGTTCCTGATTCCAAGTTAAGATTGTGATTAATTTCTTTTCCTGTGAAAACTAATCGTTCTACAGTGACTATTTTTCTTGTTTTACTGTGAATATCAGATTAACTGTGAACATCGTTATTTTGATGTGAATGGATAGCGAATATGCTGTTAAACGATGACATATTATTTCAACTGAGATCGCGATTTGCGACAGATCTCCACTGCATGTCTTTCTTGTGTACAAAGGAATAAAGAATTGAATTGAATTGAAAAAAATCGCAGCTAGAAACATTATAAAATATCGGAGAAGTTAAAAAAGTTTTGAAAGTTTAACAGTTGAGCTTTAAAAAATGAGAGAAGCGTTCTTTTTTCGCCCGATATCATTTAGATAAAAAAAATTTCTAATAAAAGTTTTCCGTAAAGTTTTCTGAAGTAACCAGCTCGACTCCTCAAATTTTATATTGTTACTTTTAGTTATTTTTCTTTTAAGTTTTTTTTTCCTACATTCACTCCTGTTTTTTCATCTGAAAACAACAATTTCAGTTTCAGACCTTTTTCTTATTTCATAGTTCAAAAGTAGGTTTTTCTACTCTTTTAACTTTTTCAGAGAAAAAGCATTGTTTTTATCATCATTGAAAGCATGAAACAATAGTTATCTCTCACTGTGAGCTAATTTCGAGAGCGGAAAAAAGTTGAGAAATAGTTTCTCTCGGAGTTTTTCACTAGTTTCCGCATTTAGAAAGTCATCTCTGACATTTGGAATTCTCTGCCCTCGTCTCTTTTTTCAATGCCATCCTCGTCACAATTCCAAAATGCTTTTCTAAGTTTACCAATTGATGTAATTGTACCTTCTTCTAAACTAAGACTCACACAGTATTTGAGTAGTGATTACTACATTTACATTACATTAGTAGTATTTGTAAATAATAATTATCAACTCACACCTTGAACTTCTCGATCAATTGTAATTTAAATGCAAGAGTCACGGTTAATGTATGTTTGCATTATCTTATTGCCTTGACTGAATCACCTTGTGACAGTTATCCATTGTATATCAACCATGTGCAAAGGAATAAAAGAAATGAATGAATGAATCAGGTTTAATTACCCAAGTTTGAGGTATTGTTTGGACAGAATTACCGTGCAAGCCCAGACATTCGAAGAAAGGCTTGATGGAAGGTATTGTGGTGTATGGGGCACTGACGGGTATCAGGCGTGCAGTGACCCGTCGGCTGGCATGCGCGCCCGGGATTGTGCAAGTCATAGCGGTGGAAGATGAAAAAGAGCGACTACTCAACATGGTTGAGGAACTCCGACAGGTTGGCGGTCGTGTTTGCGCGCTTCCCGCAGCCCCAGAGGAGCATCCAAGGGATGTGCTGCACCGAGCCAGAGAGTTGTCGCCCTTCTCGACCGTCGTCATGATCCCGCCGGAGAATGAGGTCACCGGCGACATTGCGATCACTAGCCGGATGCAATTCGATCAGTTCTTCTACCAGCGTCTCACATTGCCGTTCAGAGTGGCCTGCGCGGCTCTTCCACTCATACGAAACTAAGTTAACCCGTCGATTGTCTTCGTAAATCATGCGGCCGGTTTCTCTCCTTTCGTGGACCTTGGCCTCTTTTCTTCCGCTTCCACTGGGCTGTTGGCCTTGACGAGGGCATTGGCCCAACAGCCTTCTATCGCGCCTCAAGTCCGCGTGAATTCAGTCGTCCTATCTACGGTGCAGAGGGATGGCTCTGGAGGAGTTTGGGAGAATCCCGATCAAGGAGATGAGCTGCGCGCGATGATTCCACTCGGTCGTCTGGGAACTCCGACTGATGCAGCGGCTGCAATTCACTTCCTGCTCTCGGACAGAGCGAAGTACATCACGGGAGAGAATGTCGTCCTTTCCGGGGGGCTGCACATAAGGCTGTAGGCTGCATTAACGCAATCCTCTAAGTTTGATTTTAAGAAATCGTCAGCTTTCAGTCGGAGAAGTCGTAAAGTAGTTCATACCGTGTCTTGGTCTCTCAAAAGTCAAATTCCGGCCTGTCATTTTACTTATAATAGTAAAAGTTATATTAGAATGTGAGAATTGAGTTGTCGTTTTGACTGATAAACTTACATTGTAAGTACATGAATCTGTTCAAATTTTGACATGTCTCTAAAGCTCGATAGCCTTTTTCTCTGGTCTTTTTTGTCGTCAATGAATGAGTTGATCGCTTAAAGAATAATATGAAAGTCTTCTAAAACAAATTTCAACAAGCCTAACAATAATACAAATGAACAACTTCATATGAGGGATATTCATAATTTTATGCACACGTGTTGAACTTGTTGTTTAGTGAAGACATCGTATCATTTTCGTAAGAAAAATATTTTTATCAACCAAAGTAAATAGCTATAAATATTCTTATCGTTAATTACTACAATTACTTTTTTAAAGATCAGAGGACAAACATTTTTGGTCTTTTCGCAGTTTTAGGGTTGTTGGCACCGAAAGTCTTCTAGTTTCATGTTCGATGAACTGTCTCTGAGTTATAATGGCTTGAGTATGAGTTTAATTTTCTGTAAAAATCTTACTTCGATTGAATCATCTACATGTTCATGTTACGAGCCTTGAGAGATTTTTGTTGTTGTGAACTTGCTCTTAACTATATACTGTATCTTTATCGACTTAAGCTCTCTCTAAGATGCAATGTATAAATCGTTTCGTTTGAGATTGTCTTAATGCAAAGGTCTTCTGCCAAGTTCTGCCTCTTTATTTTTATGAAAGAAGAAAAAAAAGAACACTTAATCGAAATCTCATGTATAAAAGATTTACAAAAAAAGGTAAACGCTCAAAAAATTTCTTCCAGAATCCCCTTGACGTCATGAATCCCCTTGACGTCATGAATGCTTTGAATCTTTTTTGATAGTTTGTCACGCCTCTCGTAGAACGCATCTGATGCGCTACCATAGCTTCTTTTGTAAACTTTATGCAACAATTCGCAGCGTGCCAGTTTGCGATGAAAAAAAAATCTCTCACACACTCTCTCTATTTTTTCTCTTTCTCTTTCTATCTCTTTTTCTCTCTCTCTCTCTCTCTTTCTCTAATATTTATTCTCTCGCTCTATCTTTGTATCTCTCCCTTTTTTCTTTCTCTCTCTCTCTTCTTTTCCGCTTCTCTCCCACTCAAACTATCTTTGATTCGAAAGAGTTGAACTTGAGTACGAGTCTTTAGAAAGTAGTAGTTCACGGCTTTTAAGGCTCACTTCTACCTAGGCAGTCTCAGGCCGCCATAACTCGGGGTGTTAGTTTCCCCTTCTCTCTTGATCATCTCACAGTTTTGAAGCTTACCCCTTTCAATAATGAAATGGGCCATTTGACAATACATCTGAATATATGTGCTATCCGTTTACTATAAAAATCATGCAGAAGAAGGGGAAAAAGCTCAACAATAAACTTCTATGATTCGAACAACTGGTTCATATGAAAAAGCCAAATTCGTTCCGAGTGATCGTTCAATGAGTACCGAAGAAGAAGCCACGCCTTCTTAGACTTTAGTGTTGACTAAGTAATCGGTTGATATGGAAAAGTTCTAATCCTGAACTCTTCATTCAGTTATTAGAAACTATGTTTTCTCGAGTTTTTAGCTGCAGTTCTTTTCTTACTTTCAGAGCAAAACGAACTCAGTTCGAAGATAATCCATTTTGACCTTCGCATACTTTTCTGAAACTTGATCTTTTGTTTTTACTGTTTTAGAGGCAGTGTTCAGTGGACAATAATGATAATTTTCGAAATACCAATTTCAACATGCAAACCGCTCTGAAAGAAAGTTTCGAATGGATTCGTTGTCTTCCTCTGATAGCTTTTTCTCCCCCCAGTTCTCTCTGTCGCTTCCTCTCTTTTTTGTCTGAGACAATTCTAGATGTATGACAGACGTTCATCAAAGCCCGCTTATCGCGTGGTGAGCAACCACAGTCTCGTTGTCTGACGCTAGCACCGTTCAAAGCTCTCTTTTCTATTTCTTCCTCTCTCAAAGCTTCACTTCTTCAGTTCCACAGTGTCTATGGTAGCTCTTCTTGTCAGTTTGAATGTCTTTTGATGAAAGAGGATGTATACAAGAAAAAGGAAGCTTTCTCTGAAACCAAGAGGTAATCGGACTTATCTCTAAATGCGCTTTCTCTAAGGTTTATGAGCCAGAAGTTTAACGGTATTTTCTTCAGTGAACTATCGACCATTAAAAAGTTTCAACTGAACCTAATTTTGATTAAGGGTTTTAAAGTTTCTGGAGATACTGAACTTCCAATGAAAAAACCTCCCAATCAAGGTACCTCTAGATGAATTCATTTCAAGGTACTTTCCGAGCAAATTAACTCTCGATTCAAGTACCTATCCATCAAGAAATCGTTTAAGTATGAATGTCAACCTAGCCATTCCTACTCTGTTAGATAATCAGAGGCAAGAGATAATATTGTCATCGGATAAGGCGAATGCCTTTTCTGAATACTTCGCTTCCATGTTTTCCGAACCTATCCATGGTCCATTAAGAATTCCATCCTGCACTAGAGTAATTGAGAGGATGAGTGTTGATTGTATTACTAAGGAAATGGTTTTGAAAGCCCTTTCATCTCTTTCAGCCAAATGCAATACCTCTCCCGACGAAATACCAAATATTCTTTTGAAGAAATGTAGATTCGCTCTTGTGAAACCTTTATGCATTTTATTCAATAACAGTCTGCTTTCTGGCTCAGTGCCTTCTATTTGGAAGCGATCAATTGTTAAACCAGTACACAAATCTGGTTCTCGCAATCTGTTAAATAATTACAGACCTATATCGTTATGTTGCTCGTTATCCGAGATTATGGAAAAAATCGTTTTCGCCTTCGTTTATTCGTATTTAGAAGAATCAAAGCTATTGTCTCCATATCAAGCAGGTTTTAGAGCGAGAAAATCTACCGTAACATCTTTGGTAGAATCTCATTCTTTTGTTGTTGATTCTTTGGCTCAAGGGTTTTCAGTTGATGTTATTTTCCTCGATAATCGTAAAGCGTTCGATACTGTAGATCATAGGCTGCTTTTATATCAGGTTCATTCGTTCGGTATCTCCTCTAATATTGTCAATTGGCTTAGTAGCTATTTAAGTAATCGAACTCAATCAGTCTTAATCGATAATGTGCTATCTCAGCCCATGCCTGTTATTTCAGGTGTGCCTCAAAGCTCTTCCCTTGGTCCTTTACTATTCCTTATGTATATTGATTCAGTTAAGGAAGCGATACCTCCTAACCTTCGATTCGGTTTGTATGCAGACGATATAAAAATTATGGGTCGTGTTCCCTCGTCTAGCCATGATATCCAAGTCGCTCTTGATACCGCTTGGTGTTCGGAATGGAACTTGTCTTTGTTGACATCTAAATGCAGTGTTTTGAATTTAGGACCCCGAAATCCTTCTGTTGTATACCGTATAAATGGTCTCCTCTTAACTGTTGACGAGATAGCTAAAGATCTTGGTGTCACTATTTCCGATGAATTCTCGTACAAACACCATATTGTCGATAAGTGTAAGAGAGCTTCCGCTGTTGTCAACATGTTATTTAAAGCTTTTAAATCCCCTTCCATTTCTCTGTTGACATCTGCTTTTAAAATCTATGTCCGACCCACTATCGAATACGCAAGTGAGTTGTGGAATCCATCTTCCTCGGGCCTTGTTAAGTTGGTTGAGAAAGTCCAACGCTCTTTCACAAGGAGAGTACTAGGAAGAGTCCGTCACCCTAAGCTTCCGTATTCCCAGAGGCTTTCAATGCTAGGCCTTCAGAGCCTCGAGTACCGTCGCGCTATATTTGATCTACTTTTTATTCATAAATGTTTACATAACATCTTAGACATAGACACTGATCATTTATACGAAATCTCGACTGTTCAGCGTTTCACTCGGCATTCGCATCCTTTAAGACTTATTCCTCCTCACCGCATCAATAAGACCTCTTTATCGACATGTGTTTCCCGTCAAATGTCTGTTTGGAACTCTCTTCCATTTGATGTCATCAACGAAGCTAGTAGCCTTAAATTTAGAAAGCAACTTCTTTCGTTGCCTGTGAATGTGATTGTGCCAGTTAGTCTTGTTTCTGATACTTAATTAAGACTTGTGATTTTTCATCAGTATCACAGCCCCCCTTTTTTTCCTTTTACACACCGCCACTAAGCTTTATGTGTAATGTAGTCCATACATACCTTTGTTTATAAGTAATTTGCTTTTGTCTTAAATACCTACATGCTTGGAATAAAGAATGAATGAATGAATGAAGTCATCTCCATATTGAGGTCAGCTTCTAGTCAAGATAACTCTAGAGCAAGGTTCCTTCTGACCAAGGTAATAGTTTAACGACGAACTTCTTCATTGAAGATAGCTCTTAATCGATTTATTTTTTGCTGCCTACCCATCGACGACTTGATTAACCATAGCACTCATTCTGGTTTGATAAAATTCTAGCCATATTATTATAGAAAAAGGTAAAAGAGTTGATAAAATTTAATTTATTTTTAAGATATCACTGCTGAATATAAAATGTAGCAGAAGTCTGTTTCGCCCCAACTCAGACAGACTTCTGCTATGTAGAGTTACTTCTGGTTGACATTGAATGTAGAGTTACTTCTGATTGACATTGAATAAGACTTATTTATTTATGTTTTAGTTTTATTAATAAGATGTATTATTAACTATGCCTCGAAATTTAAAAAAATGCCCCAGCGAACCACTACTGTACTAATTATGAACAGGTATGGTTCGGAACGGAAATATTAAGATGAAGCTCGTTTTTGTCTCTCATTACATACTTTTGAAATTATTGACTTCCTTAATATCGAATGTCTTTGTATTAGTTCGGGCACTTTTTCGCTTCATCGGGTACTCGCGCCGCGTTCGCGTCGCGGTTCCCTTCGCGTTTTATTTTTTACATCAAAAAGTTATTTTCACATTAAAAAACGCTTAGGCTTAGGAAAAAGTTTACGATAACGAGGCCGTACGGCTTAGCTAACGAGGCCGTACGGCGCGAAGGGGGCCGCGACGCGAGTACCCGATGAAGCGAAAAAGTACCTTAGTTCGCCTTAGTTTTTTTCAGAAACGAAGTTCAGTTTCCGCATCTTTAGCAGAAATGGATTTCATGAGAGAGGTTGGCTGCAATTTTTAAACATAAGGGCTAATCAAAACATTTTTTCGTATTTATGTATTCAAACTTTTTCTGATAAAAAACCTTTTTTTCAGTGAGTTATTCGGAATAGCCTATTCCGAATAGGAGTATTTTCGAATTGAAACGCACCAACCTTGTAAAAAGATACCTGAGAGTATATATTGCAATCGAGGTGAAATATCATATTTGGTTAGGTAAGAGTTACGGGAACTTCTCACTCCTAGGTTTGATGTTTTCAAATTCTAGAAAGATGTTCAGTGGTTGAGAAAGAAATCGTAGCCTTTGAAGCTGTCGTACACGAATGCATCTAAAATGAAGAAAGTTTCCGATTTTTGAGTTTCTGGCACTAATTTACTTCAAGCACTAATTTACTTGAAGACTTTAGGTGTGAAAACCGTACAGTTTCTTAAGATACACTAGTTTAGGTTGTGAATTAGTCTGAGAGATGTGTTGAATTCAGGCAATAAATTGGAATATCTGTGCATTTCAACGGTTGCGCCGAAAAATAGAAATGTTATAGTTATTATAAATTCATTTTCTGGCATGTTTTTTGTATTACATCATATTTCTGCTGATTCGATTTTTGAACCTCTTTAAAAAAATATTTTGTATACAAAATCGCCTCATCAAAACCACCGATGAGAATTTTTTTTTGTGTGAAGTTTCTGTTTAGGAGCTTTATTCGTAAATAGAAGAGCGTTGTTTGAGCGGTTCCAAGCAGGGGTTAATAGTGACCGGATCAGTCCCGTCGGCGGATACATGTACACACGCTATTGACAAAAAACTCCCTCTTTTTTCTTACCCTTTTCCTTCATCCTCTCTTCTTTTTTCCTCCAAACTTTGAGCGGCGGATACATGTAAACCCAAATTGGGCGGCTCCATTTAACCCCTGGCTCCAAGTTCATTTTTATATATGTTTTTATATTCTGACGTTGAAGCTTTCACTTACTTTTTATGGATTTAAAGCCAAAGTTTTCCATTTAAAAAACATAAATTTTGGCGAAAGATTTCTGAGAGCGACTATAACATTCGAGGTAGAATATATACATATAGCAGGTGGCGGGACACGAAAACCGATCTATTTCCACTTGAAGAATGCATTCTAGTAGGAAAATTGTTGTATTTAGTTGTTTCGATCTTAATTCTCTGTCTGTTTGATTTGAATTTTTTTCTCCAAAGTATCAACAGAACCATTCTGAACGTATAAGTGAATTAGCTATACAACTGCACTTCAACCGCAATAGCGCGCCTCTACTCAGCATAATAACTACAATTATGTTTTTTTTCTATGTTCTAATGTTTCAGACTTTTTTTAGCTATCAATCTGTTGTATGCAAAAACTTTTTAAATTAAACAAATTTATCTAGAGAAAATTATCCAGTTAATAATAAAATAAACTGAGAATTTGAGACCGATTTCGCCGTTCTGTTTAGCGGTCAGCGTAATTTATAAGGATACATTTTTTTAAAATGTTTTATAATCAAGCTTTTCAGCCTCCATATTGCTACTTCATGACCTTCACCATACAACTCACGCCTTTTTTGCTTTTCGTCCAGTCAGTCCAAAAATACGAATTTTTTTGCATCAGTTGATTAGTATGAAGATTGAGATCAAAGACCGTTGGGGACCTTTCAGACGGCTATAGGACCGAATTGTTACTGAATATGCCCTCAGGAACTGTTTTGTCGGAAGCTGAAGCAGGTCTCTGTTAAACAAAAATGATTGCGTTCTAATACGAGGGAAGGGGTTATAAGCGCTCTTTAGTGAATACGTAAGGGGCGGGACGCACTTCACTTCAGATAAGAAGGGAGAGGGGGGGGGGCTTGGTTGAGCTTTGCTAATAGATCCCTCTTTTAGGTTTTTTGTATTGTTTTTTCGGGTTTGGGTTAGTCTACGGTTACACGTCTATGGTTACACTGCCGTTGTACGGCTTATGAACAAGACCTTATGAAACAATTATTCACCATACCGTTGCTAGTCATCGATTTACAAAAAAGATTCCATTCATCTTCCCTCTTCTCTCCCTCTCCGAAGTATAAGTAAGCACTCTCCCCCCCATCTCCTACCCAAAATGAAGGGGGGGAAAGCGCACTTTAGACAAGACGTGAGAGGGCGGAACGACTTCATTTCAGGAAAAAAAAGGGGGGTTGAGTTCGATTTAACTTTGCTAATAGTTTCTTCTTTTCGGTTTTTTGTACTGTTTCTTTTTTCGGGTTCGGGTTAGTCTACGGTTACACTGCCGTTGTACGGTTTAGGAAAGAGACCTCATGAAACAAAAAATACAGACCTCATGAAACATTCACAAAAAAATTGTCTTTGTAACTCTCACTATATTTTTTAGGTTTTGAAGTCCCGAAACTAACAATTCTAAAATAGCCGTAGATTGTATGCAGGCTAATGGCGTAGCAAAATTCGTAAATGAAGTAGAGAAGAGTAACTCAAAAATAACACTATTTTTAGTCTTAGGCTTAGGCTTAGTACGTCTGAGAGTCTGCACATTGCAAATATAAAACAAAGTAAGTAATTTCACACAAAGACATTTTAGTGACTTATCATGTGACTTATCATGATCACCCGCAGTGACTTATCATGACTTATCATGATTAACCTGATTCGGAGGTTACCAGAGAATGACATTATTTCTCCGATCCGCGTATAAATTCAACGCGCATAAAAGCCCGCGTATAAAGCTCGCTTGTCCTATAATCACCACCTCGGCCAATATTTCTCAAACTGTTACTTTAATCGGTCCTTCAAAATCCATTCGCCTGTTTTTTTCTCGTCTAACTAGAAGCTTCCCGCCAGTGCCGAAAGTCTTTAGAAACTAACCGATAGGAAGCACTCATGGAACAAGCTATTTCCCAGTTGAAGTAAAGAACTGCACAGAAGCATTCATTATCCCTGAGCAACATGCTTAGTCCGAGAAGAAGAAGTTTTCCTGTAACAAGTAGTCATTAAATTAAAGTCATTAGAAAATGTTTAGAGGAAAATATTTTTTAAACGTTAGTACCTCCAAAAAATTTTGAAGTCAGAAAATAAAGCGTTCAGTGCGACTATCTATTCCAAAGTCATTTGCGGCACAATGATGTCAAGCGAGGAAATGGTTGGTTTTCAATTAGTTTATTTTCATCTTCTTGAAAAACTGATAAAATTTTTTATTGCGTCCAGTTCAGACGTTAAATAGTTATATCCGACCGCCTTTCTTTTTCGACCCGCAGCGGTAATTTTTTTCATTTTTTAGGGAAGAAGGGACTCATACCTATAAAAGTTTTCTTCTTAATAAGACCAATCATTTTTGCTGCGGCGGGTATCTTTCTCTTAGAAAAAAAATGCTTTTAGTGGGCTTTTGGGTCTTTTTGAGACGCACTGAAAACTTATGGTTTGGGTCGAACGCAATAGAAAATTGCCTTAATATTGTACAGCAGGCCCAATGTTTACAGACTTATGTTTGCTTGTATGTCGCCCGCCTTTGCATTATTCTCTTCATTTGGGCAACGTTCCGAGTTTTCTGGGAGGAAGTCACCCCTGTGCCAGAGAAGTTTGAGGTGAGTTCAACTTCATTTGGAGCTGAAATTGGTTGCAGGAGTAATTGAGTGAAGTTTGATTCACCGATCACAAGTTTATAAAGTTCCGATATTTTGAAAGTTCACTTCCCCGGACTCCGGGAGTGCCCTCTTCCCCGGGTGCCACATGGGAGGAAAATGCCACTGAGGTTGATGAACTTTGAAAAAATGTTTCAAACTAATGACCTGAGTCATCAGATTTTGACTTAGCTTGTGACTGAATGTTCCAGATGTAACTATTGTATTTGAGCAATTTCCTTTTACTATTCAGCTACATGAAATGGGGAAAATTTTCAAGAACAAAATTGGCAGTAGGTTCGGTTCGGCTGTGAGATCGCTCCCAGAAGCTTTTGTCTAGAATTTCAACTGAATTACGTGTGCAATTTGACCTTTTCATTGTTTTGTGATGATGAGCTATCAAATGGTAGCGATTAGCGGTCCTTCGAAGCGGTCAAATTTTTTACCCTGGCTAAAAAGACAAAAAAAGTGCTTAGCGGCTCCTGGTATTGTCCCCAACAAGAAGAGCTCAATCTTTGACGCGTTTATCGTACATGATTATGATATGGCGTAGAATCATGATGGAAATTAATTACTCTAGACATTATAACAACTCGGCCTGGTTTCTCCTCTCCTTTTCTTCCCAGGATTGTGTCCCTATCCCTATCTATCCATATTGCGGGCGCAGTCTGTTTTTCTAGATTCACGCGCTTCGCATAAGCTGTGTCACCATATTTTTTTAAACCCTGTTCAAAAACTTTCGAGGAATTTTCATGAATGGATTTGTATATTTTCTTATTTTGGAACGTGTAGTTAGTTATACCTGTTAAGGTGGACCAAGATTTGGATGCGGAACTCAGAAGAGCGACTCCTTTCCGACTTGGTCTCCCCTGCCTGAGAGATTCCTCGGAGCAGCAGATGAAGCTCCAGGTAAATTACTCAGTTTTTTCAGCAGTCTGGGCTGGCACGAATGCTTTTGAATTTTAATCATAATCGTTCCCACGGGATTCGCGATATTCTATGATCAGATACACCCCATACCCAGCGGGGATCACTTCTACAATCAGCCAGTGCTGGTGAGTATAGCAGGGAGAGAGAAAATTTTTTCCATGCACTAACCACTTTTTTTAAATGCTGCTTTGGAAAAACTGATACATCCAAAGTTTGGATGTATCAGTCCGGCTGGAGTATAACTTGTGATCCGTTGATCAATCTCTAAATTTCACTATAATTCAAAAAGTTCATAATTACAGAGAACCCGGATATAAATTTGATCAGTCGATCAAAACCTGAATTTATATTCGCGTGAATTGCCTATAAAATCACGAAGCAGAATTAGCAAAAAAAATGGGTACAAGAACTGGTTAAGAGACGTTTATTAACATCTTTCCTTTTTTTATTTAAAAAATCTTACCAGGGGATGTACAACTTGAAACTTAATATTTGACTCAAATAATTTTCATTGAATTTGTTTCTAAGAAGAAGATCCTTATGAAAATGGCAGTGAAAAAGCAAGTGAAGCTACTCCAAGAGGATCGCCATGGGAGGCTTCGGTGAGAAGTTTTTGTTTTTAGTACCAAATCTTACGCGCTCTCGTGCCAGAGAATTACCAACATTTCTTAAATCCCTTGTTTCGGGTCAAGTTAATAAATAGTTGAGATTGGTTCCAAATTTATCAAGACTGTCAGTCAGAGAAGGAGAGCGAGCGATAAAGAGACAAAAGAACAAAAAGGCGTGTAACATATTCGAGTAATTATAATATTCCTCGTGCTTGTTCCCGCCTCGCGGCAGGGTACGCGCTCCACTTAGATGCGGTACAGACATGCTCTGATAGAACCAGTGGCTGCGGGCTGCGTCACTGCTAATGTGTGTAGCAGCAGTGGGGAGACTCAGATTCGTACCAGAGCACCATCAACATTTCTTAAACTCATTGGTTTTTTGTGGATCTGTCTAGGGTGGGAGTGGATCTCAGGACTCATCGCACAACAGTCGAACACAATACCATTATATGCCACGCCCGTGTAAAATAGTTCAAAATATGGCTAAAATTAAATAACGCCATTGTGTAAAACTCTACACTGGTACGTTAAGAAAGCGAAATATTCCCGATTATAGTGAGATGTAGAGAAGATTTCTAGCGAACAATGGCATTGCGCTAAAAACTTGTTGATTCTATCAGAGAGCAATACTTCTTGAAAGGGAGAGACACTTACGTGATCGTAAACATCGCTTGAAGTAGTCTGTTGACGATAGCCTTCCTACATACTTTGGCGCTTGCTCATTCTGAAATGAGCGGAGTCTAAGCAAGTTTGCACTGACAAGTGTAGATAAAATATATATATATAAGTTATTGAAAACTGGGAAGTCATACACATACCTCAAGATATTGCTACACATGTCGTGCTCTGAAACCGGACCGTGCCCAACACTGCAACTTCTGTGGACGCTGTGTCCTAAAATTTTACCATCATATCCCGTTAGTCTAAACATTATCAAGTGAGTTATAGGCTAATTAAACTTATTAATTTTGGCGAGCAAAAATTTAAAGATCATAGTTGAAGTATTATAGAAGATAACAAGAATAATTCATTCGGAACATGTAGCTAATAGGATGAATTTGGTAGCTAATAGGATGAATTTGGTAGCTAATAGGATGAATTTGGTAGCTAATAGGATGAATTTGGTAGCTAATAGGATGAATTTGGTAGCTAATAGGATGAATTTGGTAGCTAATAGGATGAATTTGGTATTGTGCAGCTCAAGCTTCTAAAAACCTCATTTTGATCCAGAACTACTACTTCCACTTAGCATAACTACTACTCGTTATGAATCTGTTTCAGCTTCTTGGAGACATGCGTGGGTCTTCATAATTACAAGTTCTACGTGCAGTCCGTCTGCTACGCGGAGCTTTACATCTTGTGGTTGGTTTTGTAGAACCTTATTAGAACTAATTTAGTTGAAGAAGAACCTTCAAAATCTTCTTAAAATTAGTCCGAGTAATAACATCTTTCGATGGACAAGCTACCCTAGAGCCCTAACATCTATATTTTTCGAGGAGTAAGCATTCGTTTTCTAAAGTGATAGTTCCCATTTTTAGTTCAGGTATAAGTTGAAAATTATAAGTGTCGTCTCTTTTCGTCGTCTCTTTTCGTCCTTTCCAAAGCTCTACCAGCTTGACTTCTACCTCTCGCTCGAACGCAACGCTCAACCGCGTCGCTCTCTCAAGAGAGCACTTCCACAACAACTGAGCACAATAGCTTTGAGCTCACTTTCGAAATGTCGAAAGTCACTGCCCACTTTCGAAATGTCGAAAGTCTCGGCTCACTTTCGAACTGTCGAAAGTCACAAGAGCCTCTTTTTCGAAATGTCGAAAAGTCCTTTTTTCGAAAATCACGAAATGTCGAACAATCACGAAAATCACGAATAAATGCGTCTCTAAGAAAAACTTATCCTCAAAGTTCGACTGGTTCGGCCCCATGTAAGTTAGTTTCCCCTCCGTGGGGAACTCTCGTTGCTGTGTACAACGGACGAGAACAGCTATCTTTATTAAAAACTCTATTCCAACACAATCGAACCGAACGTCGAACAAGAACCAAAAACAAAACGAAACAAAACAAAATCCTATAGGCTGATCAGGCCTCTAGCGCGCGAGAGGTTCGACACCTTTTACATAACATGAGTGAGAGAGTACATAACAAGGAAGAATACATAACATACTCTATAACCCAAGGAGCATTAAACAAACATAATAAGATAGCATCAATAAATATTAGAGGGGCTAAATGCGGTAAACTTCTTACAATAAGAAAAAAATATGATTGTGTTGAAAGGTGAGTGACACAGAAAATTTTCAATTGGAAGTAAAAAGGTGCAGAATACAGGTGGGATTACAAGTGCATAATCTGATCAGATATACGAGAGGCTTCACTATTCTAATGTTAGGATCATCTCGTCTTCCACCACCCTTCATCTTATCATCTTCCTCATCAGAAGTTTGTGCTTATTCGAGGAATTCCTTCTTAAGTTGCTTCTTTTCTTCCAGGATCTCAGCTACTGCTACGATTGGCCTCGGTGAATTCTTATACCGCGAGTCGATCAGGGACCACATCCCGGAGATTTTACTTGCTCTTAACATCGTTGCCTATTCGGTCTGTCAACAAATTTTCATTTAACACATGCGTCACTGCCTTTTGATGGGTTACCTAGGCATTCGTTGGTTTTCATCTCATTTTCTATAACTCCTTCGTCTTCCTCGTCAAACACGAGAGTTATGCCCCATTCACGATTCATCCGCTTCAAGAGCATGTGTGACTGAGATGTCGAGGTCTTTGAGTCTTTCATACAAAAATATCTCACGACTTAGGCAGCGAAACTGGCAACGCGCTCGGACTTCGGGTCAAAGATAAAAAGATGGCAGGGTTCGATTCCGTCCCGTTGAGTAGCTTCTAATTGAGTGGTAGTTCGATCTTTTTGATTAGTCTATCACTTTCTCAAAAAGCGACTGTAATCAAAAAACGAAGATCAAAATCATTTAAAGTGACCGTTCTTATTATAAAGTCTAGGACAAATGAGCGTGAGAGTCCATAAAAGGACTTTTCTTGCATGAGATGGTCTCAGAAGAAAACTTGTGCGCTGATATGTTTTCCACGAGTTTTCGTGAGAAAAAATGGCATCTGGTTTTTTGAACTGTATTCTGTTGGAATTTCTTAACGAAAAAATTAAAGCTTTTTGTTGTTTTTAAACAGGTGGCAAACTACCGTATGCCATTTTCTTTTTGACGGCAATTCGTGGTGAAACAAATCAGCGCACAACTTTTGCTTGAGACAATCTACACTAGAAAAGAACTTTTTTATTTTAGCGCTTTGTTTTTCTCTTTGAATAATTGTAGTTTTTTTTATAAATTGAAAAACCATGTGAGTGCAAAGTCCTTTATTGCATATTTTGTTTTTGTGTTGCTTCTCATGATCTTGTAGTGATCCTTTAATGCAAAAGTTTGTTGTTTATAGATGTTCAACGCAAAAGCGAAATTAAAAGAAAGAGAGGCCTAGAAAGTGAGAGAGAAAGAGAGGGAGAGAGAGCGCTAAAAAGAGAGATAGTGCAAGGCATTTGAAGTAGGATTATTGTGTGATCTTTTCAGTGGATGATTTGGTATTACATCATCCGTGCAAGTCGCTTCTACCATTTCAAAAATGTGACGCAGAACAAGACATCATACGAGCGCAAGTACAAACCTCATTTCCGGTGAGCAATACTTCCTATAAAAGTTTTTTGTCACATTCGGGAAACCAAGTCCTTTGTGGATGGTCCCCAACACGCTTCAACTGAGGTAATCAGCTTCTGTTCTCTGTGTTCAGCGGTCACGCTGGAGCCAGATATGACCTGGGCTTTGTTCTGAACGTTCAAGCGGTGTTTGGTTCGGGATTCTGGTTAATTCCTCTCGACAGTGTGCAGGAAGACGGAATTCATTACACGATCAGGTATCGATTAGTCTCCGTTTTTTCAGCGAGACCAGGGCAAATGCTTTTTTTTGCCATGGCAAATGCTTTTTTTCAGCGAAAAGAAAAGTTAGCAAGAATGGGGCAAATGCTTTTAGAGAGGGTGGGGGCCGTTACAGAATTACACCATGGGCACCATGGGCACTATACACCATACAAATGTACAAAATACACTACGGCCGTTACAGAATTACACCATGCAAAAAAAAGCGTCTGCTAAGTCGATGTTTTTCTCTCTGAACTGGTAAAAGAACCCTTCTGGACCTTTCGCGTCGTACGGCCTCGTTAGCTAAGCCGTACGGCCTCGTTAGCTAAGCCGTACGGCCTCGTTAGCTAAGCCGTACGGCCTCGTTAGCTAAGCCGTACGGCCTCTTTATCGTAAACTTTTACTAAGCCTAAGCGTTTTTTAATGTAAAAATAACTTTTTTGATGTAAAATTAATGTTTTTTAAAAAATAGCAACGCGTTTGTCCGGTGAACGGAAAAAGTGCCCAAAAGAAAAAATTTAAGTGTGTAATTTTAGTGTAAAATTGTAAGCATGGTGTAATTCTGTAACGGCAGTAGTGTATGGTGTACATTTGTATGGTGTATAGTGCCCATGGTGCCCATGGTGTAATTCTGTAACGGCCAGGGTGGGGTGTATTTCCGTAGTCTTTTAGAGAGGGTGGGGTGTATTTCCGTAGTCTTTTAGAGAGGGTGGGGTGTATTTCCGTAGTCTTTTAGAGAGGGTGGGGTGTATTTCCGTAGTCTTGAAAACGGTGAATCCTGTGAAAGACATGAGCACATTGACAACGAGCCAAACCAATAATCTTTTTTTTTCTTCTTGGGAGTCCGGTATAACAGCTTTTAGGGTTGTAGTGGAGTAATCAAGAATGAAACGAGAACATAAATCCAGAAAGTACTACTGAATATGAATACAGCCTGGCCGAGTGAGTGATCAAAGGCGGAGGCTTCTTCAAGTACTCGACCCAAGGCCGAGCTCGAATCTACGCAAGAGTTTCAAGACGCTAATACTCCTGAGCCATTTCAGTTTTTTTGATGTTGATTTTGTGACTCCATTTTTTTATGTTGATTTTGTGACTCCATTTTTATGTTGATTTTGTGACTCCGTTTTAGCATTGTCTACGGTTTGAAAATCGCTTGAAATCTCGCTCTAAAAAGCTGAATATTGTTGTTCCTTCTGTTTCGCTAAAAAGGGGTTTTCTCTTTACCGATAAAAAACATAAAATTATCCTCAAAACAATTATCCACGTTTCAAGTATTAACTCATTAGTAGTCCTCGCTTTTGCTGGAACTAAATCATTTCGATCAACTTCTGCTCTATTTAGGTGCTTCAGTTTTTTTGTTGTTGTTAATGTGGATCAGAATTTTGTTGTTTATGTTAACTCTTTGTGACGAAAACTTATTCTGTTCGTATGGTAATGCACTGTACCGTGTAATAAAAATCATGATCTAACCATGCTCAAATCGTTCTGTACTTTAAAATTCGTTACCCGCTTCTACGCCTCGTCTTCAATCGAAGCATTAACTCTGACTCAAATCAGTTTTTTTTTGGTAAAAAAACCTTACTGTTCAATAAAGGAATGTTCTGTGATCACAGTATGACACAATGTAAAAACCAGTTGTTTCATAACAAAAAAGTTATTGCTCCATATAATTCAAACAAATTCATTATTCAAAAACCGGCATTAGCTTCACATGCTTCAAGTTTGTGGTAAAAAATTTAAGTTTAATATTTTCGATTAATCTCTTGAGGTAGCCATATAAATCACTTCCAACACGAGATTATTGATGATGAATGAGACCACAATACATAAGCACTATCTCCTTCGTTTTAGCGTACCGACCAAAGTCGGAATAGGGTTCACTGTACGGCTTCTAGCTCTCCAGAAACTTCTATCCCTTGCATCTTCCGGGTGAATTCTTGCAAGGCGCTGATCTTAGTTGAGTTCATGTATCTCGTCTTTGGTTTTCCTCACGGATATTTGCCCGTCTCCTTCATGTCGAAGACGTGTATTGCGATGTCGACTACATCTCTTCCCATCAAAAGTTTTGAGTAATAGTTTTTCTATCTTCATCTTGAGTTACTCGAGGAAAACTACCCGAATAACCTACAGTTAGGTTGAAGGTGGAAAAAATGGACAAGTAAAGACGATGATGCAGTTCCAACTTTTATAACTAGGAGAAGATAGGATTGATCGAGTTAGGTACACAATAGATTCTGGAGCAGAGAGGAACATCACGAGTCTACGCCATATGTATGAGTAATGATAACGATAACAATACAAAATTATATGTTATTATCATCATCATTATTATTGTTCTGACGGCTATGAATGCTAAAAAGGCTTCGAATTATGTTTTTTCGCGAAACGGCTGATGGAAGTTTCGTTCTTTTCAGCGAACAAGATCACTGAAAATTAATTTGCGGATAAAAAATACTTATTTTGGCGAAAAAGAACCTATACTGCATCTCCTATTCGTCTATCTAGAATCACACAGATGACAGGAACGATGACGATGGAACACACCAACACCCATCACCGTGTAAAAAGCCCAGAAGAGCAGTTTCTCGTCGTTCAACCTCTTCATTTTCTTCTCAGCTTAAAAGTTTCTCTAAAAACGGTTAAATATTCAAAAAAAATGTTTGGGAAATAACCAGTAATTTCCACATGTGAATAGAAAAAAAAGGTAGTTTGTGCTCCAAACCCCTTGGTTCAGATCTCGTGAAATAATAGTCAGCCTTCTTAGAGGTTTTATAGAGTCGTCTCGTGTGTAAAACGTTTCATAGAAACCTTAAGCACCTTTTCGGTATTTTACTCACTTTTGGTGAAAAATATGCGTAGGATAAGGTGACAATTGACTGAACTATAGCACAGAAAAAAGCTAGTCTAGTAATGGTAACAAAAAGCTAGTAATGGTAACACGCGCTCCCGGTTTGAGTCGAGATGGCCTGGGTTCAATCCCGCCCGGAGGACTAGCTTTTTTCTGTGCGATAGTTCAATCATTTGTCATCTTAACCAGGCGTCACTGCCTTTAAACTGTGTAACTTAGAATTTGACTTAGGATAAGGGTTAGATCTCGCTTCATGAACCAGCTTAGATCTGCGGAACAGTTCAACCAGCCTTGAACAACTTGAAAACGTCTGGTGTATAAGCGGCTTACTTAAGCCCCATGATTCTTCCATAATCCTATTTGTCCTAATCGAGCTCGTTGACTCTTGGAGAAAAAACGCTTTGTTGTTTGTTTTTGTCTCCGAACATTTTTCCTGATGAAATTCATAGAGAAATCACAGTCTTAGTTTTTATTCGGTATTTTTATGGGGGGGGGGACTGAGCGAAGGCTTGAACTTGGTCTAATAATTTGAAACCAGGCGATAATGCACACAAGCGAAAATTCTGATTTTTAAATTTTGGTACGGCATGGTGGAAACAATCGTTTTTTTGTTTACTCATGTTATGTGTTATTAGAAAAACCTTAAACTAACTTCTAGGATTAAACGGGGAAAACAGTTTTAATGGGTACTTCCAAGCTTACTTAACCAAAATTCTTAGTTAATGTAGTCGGAAGTTCAAGACAAAATACTTTCAGGAGAAAAATACATGCGATTAAGAACTTTCAAAAGAATTAGCATTGAAATAGAAAAGCATTCGAGGTCGAAAGAGAGAGCAGGCCACATCGGGAAAAAACGAACTAATTGGAAACATATTCATCACAGACAATGTCGTAAACCTTTATTTCATGGTTCAGAGTCGAGGTATTCGTTCAGCGCCTTGACCAAATCGTCCTCTTCGGCATTCTGCTACAACAAATTAGTTTTTTTTTGATTAGTCAC
Source organism: Allodiplogaster pararmata (assembly GCA_964056735.1). Lineage (NCBI taxonomy): Eukaryota > Metazoa > Nematoda > Chromadorea > Rhabditida > Diplogasteridae > Allodiplogaster > Allodiplogaster pararmata. Next base: position 7,034,905 of record OZ057409.1, on the reverse strand, counting down.
TTTGTATCTTTCTGGGTGACTAGGTTTCAGAAATGCATTCATAAGCATTTATCTTGGAGAGTAACTGAATAAAGTCTCAAAATTAACGTTTTTAATATATACATATAATAGAAAACAATATTTTAAATAACATTTGCAAACAAGAACTTCGATGAAAATTGTTTCTAGGTCTCAATCAAGAAATTGCACCAAGTGAGTCATGCTTTCCACTATGAAAAAGGCGGTCTAAAGAGGCAGCAGTGAAAGAGAAGGACATTCCGCATTACCATGTATTAGATAGGCGCCCTCGAGACCACGCATAAAACTCGCGCTCATTTTCGAACCCAGAGACTTATTATCACGCGTTACTTTGGGAGAAGAACTCGAGGGCGAAGTATGGATTTTTGACCTTCAAAGCGGGAGATTCGATCATCAACTACGCTGTTTCAGTTTTCTTACTTTAACTCCCCGCGGCGATTTTTCCTATGGCGTATGTGGGACCTCTCCCGCTGGCGGATGGTAGACTTGGTGGCTTTGCCATGGCTGACCAGAGAGGGGCTTAGGCTAGTAAGCGTCGCGGGTGGGTGTTGGAATTGGTCAGCCCACATCCTATAAAATGCTCGCTTACTGTTATCTTACTAGCCTAAGGGACACGGTCAAGAGGCGTGTCCATTAAAAAACCTCTAGCCCATGCAGCCCGAAATCCCGGGTTGTATGGCCCAAAGGGTCGTAAACGGACGTCAGGCTGAACTATCGTTCGTGCGACAAGCCGGTCTTTGAAGAAATCGTCGTAACACCCCAAGCTGTACCTCCAAGAACCCACCAATGCTAGGGCGTCCCCTATAAGCGACGCGCGTCGAATCCCGATCGACGTGAGAAGTATGCGAGGGCTTTCGAGGAATTCGAGGCCGTATGGGGTATTCGGGGGTGTTGTATTCGAGGTATCCGGGGTATTCTAAGTATGTGAGGGTATTCGAGGCATGCGAGGCCGCGTCCTCGATATAATAAGTTAGCAGCGCCTCCGTCTAGCAACCCTCAACGTCGGAAGCCTCAATGGGGAAACGATGGAAATATGCGACATGCTCAGCAAGAGAAACATCCAGATCGCATGCGCCTGCAAGAAACGAAATGGAAGGGATACAGAGCGAAGTTAATCAGAGACAAGTACAAATTGTGGTACTCCGAAAACAGCACCACTGCATGGAACGGCATGGGAATAATGGCCGACACCAACCTCCTGTCATCCATTACAGAAGTTTGCCGAATTTCAGACAGACTCATGTTCATAACCTTGAACTGGAAAGGTAAGCTTCTCAAAATCCAGTTCCTCTCATTTCCAGTTCCAAAATCCAGTTCCTCTCATTACTTTAGAAGAAGTTCGAGATGCGCTCAAGAGAACGAAACCAGGAAAAGCCTGTGCGCCAGATGATCTACTTCCTGTCGCGTGGAAACTCGTGAGATACTGTGGAGTTTCAAACCTTGTTGAACTATTCCGGAAAGCTACGAGTCGCCTGGATTTCTCGGATGATTGGAACGCTTCGACTACAATTCCTATTTTCAAACGCAAAGGAGATGTGACTGAATGTTCCAACTACCGTCCCATCAGGCTGATACCCCATACCTCGATGCTCCTCGAAAAAATCATTGAAGTTGTAAATAAGAGTATTCCCTACTCCTCGTTGATCTCAAGCAACGGATTCTTATAGCGAGCAGAGGAGCGGACTGTTCGCAGAAACTTGTGCAAAAATCTTGTGGTGTGACGGGAACCAAACCCGTGACCTTTCACATTCCAGGCGAATGCTCTCCCCACTGAGCTATACACACACACACACACACACACACATGATAATGCACATTTTAAGGCCCATACAACAAAGCTCGTCTGCGGAAAATTGTCAGCACTTCGGCGAATCAATGCGGTTTCGTGAAGGGATGTGGAACTAATGATGCTATATTTGCCATCCGCCTGTACCTGGAGAAACATAGAGAAAGAGCGAAGTCTGTCCACTGCGCTTTCCTATACTTGGAAAAGGCTTTTGACAGAGTCCCACATGAGCTGATCTGGTACTCTCTGAGATCACTCAGTTCCCGAGGCGTACATCAAGTGGATCCAAACGATGTACACAGCCCCAAGAAGTACCATCAGGTGCCCAGCTGGAACGTCTGAACAGTTCAGTATTTCATTTGGAATGCATCAAGGGTCTGCGCTGTCTCCGCTTCTTTTCATCTTTATCATGGAAACGCTCACCCACGACCTACACCTTGACCCTCCGAAGACTCTTCTGTATGCAGATGATGTTGTTCTGTGCTCAGATAACCGGGAAGATCTCGAAGCTCATTTGGAGAAATGGAACAATTGGTTCTACGAATACGGGCTGCGTCTAAATGTCGACAAGACCGAATACCTGGAAGCCGGCACCAACGACTCTAAATCCATACGATTGCAGAACACTATGCTCCGGAAAGTTGTTAGTTTCAAGTACTTAGGATCCTTCATCTCCTTTGACGGGGACCTCAAAGCTACAGTGAATGCAAGGATCAATGCTGCATAGCTGAAGTGTAGAGAATTCACTGGCATACTTTGCGACAAAAACATGCCTGAACGACTGAAAGGTAAAATATACCGATCAGTTGTTCGACCCGTTGCGCTATACAGTGCGTCCCAAAACTTTGGCCCACCTCACTATTTTGCTGTTTTTTTCACTTAATAGTTTTTTTGAATATCAAATTTATAAACTATATAGAAAAAATCGTAAAAAATTGCTAATATGAACGATTCATAGTTTTATTCTGAAAAATAAAGTATCTGTTCGGAAAAACCAAATTTGTGCTGTCCCAAAACATTGGCCCACCTTTCAATTTTTTCAAATTTTATTCAAATTCAACAAATGTTCATAACAAAAAACATTCAATAATCAACTAATGCTCCTTCGCGAAGTACTGTTTGATAAATTCGATTATCAACCGATGTTGAAAGCTTTCTAAGGTAGCTGACATCGAGACGATCATATTCATGAGTTATCGCGGCTTTCAGGTCCGCTAAGCTGCTGTATTGTTTCCCGTTGGCGTACACACGCTTGACCAACAATCTCCAGACGTTTTCTATGGAATTTGAATCCGGAGAACAAGCGGGTCACTGTAAAACATCAATGTTGTGGCCCGCAAGGAATGCCTTGGTTGAAGAGCTGGCATGAACTGAGGCATTATCTTGCACGAAAGTGAACCCAGAATTCGCTGGAGTTGAGAAAAAAGGTACCATATATTTCGCCAAGACCTGTTGGTAATCATTGGAGTTCTTTTTACTCGTGATGAACTGAATTGGAAAAGTGCCGTTTGCATGGAAAGCACCCCAGCACATCACAGACCCTCCACCGAAATTTCGTCGCGAATATTAGAGCGGATCTTTCAAGAGATCATGCCAATATGACACCTGACCATCGCAACCGTCCAGGCACAACTTCTTCTCATCGCTCCAGATAACCTGAATACAAAAAAACTTTTGTTTTAAGACATAAGTTTTTTGAAATTTTCGTTAGTTTTGCTCACCCGATTCCAGTCCCTTTTCATCTCTCTTCTAGCGAAATATAGTCTGTTTGTGATGTGAATTAGACTGAGACGAGGAGTTTTCTTCATTTTGACATTCTCAAGATGAGGGATGCTGTGAGAAATCGTAGATCTCGAGACGTGAACAGAAGACTGCGAATTGACGAATGAACTTGACGGCATTCGAAGCAACGTTGACGATGTGGCGTTTATCTCGCTCAGAAACCTTTAGGGGTCGTCCACCTCTCTTGTCGTTTTTACTTTTCAGTTTTCCTTTAACATAGTTTTGAATGGATTTTCTGCTACGGTTCATTTGTCTCGCCATAGCAGATATACTCTGATTCGAGGCATGAAGAGCGTCAATTTGGGCTCTTTTAACATGAGAAAGTTGTGTGCCGCTAGACATGGCTTCCAGACAACTGAAAATAACAAAAACATGAAGAAAAAAAACTCGGGAATATAAATTATTTAACATAATAAAAATAGCCTGGGCCAAAGTTTTGGGACACTGTAAAACTAAAAAAGCTATCGCAAAAAAGTCAATTTCGAGCGGTGACCGCTAAAAAAATATCATAAAATTTTTCCACTTGTTTTGGTGTGTATTCGAAGTTTTTGGCCTAAAAAACGGCCTGGTATAAAAAAGAGCAAAAAACTCGATGTGGGCCAAAGTTTTGGAACGCACTGTATGGCCTCGAATGTGCTCCAACAACTGTGAAAACCGAGTAATTGCTTAACGTTATGGAAATGAAGATGCTGAGATGGAGCCTTGGACTCACCCGTTTGGACAAGGTGCGCAATGAAGATGTAAGAGCTCGACTTGGAATCACTCCCATTTTCGAGAAGTTGAGAGAAAGCAGGCTGAGATGGTACGGTAACGTTCTAAGAGCTGACCCTGCATCCGTCTCAAAAACAACCTGGAACCTCAATGTTCAGGGTAAGAGACTCAGAGAGAGACCAAAAACTAGATGGCGAGACAGCATTGAAGTAGACATGGCTGCTGTCGAACTTAGAGCTGAAGACGCCGCAAATCGGGGGAAATGGAGTAGTGTCATCTATACAGCGGACCCTGTTATCGGACGGGACAAACGCTAAGAAGAAGAAGAAGAGCCCTCGAGACCACGCATAAAACTCGCGCTCATTTTCAAACCCAGAGACTTATTATCACGCGTTATTTTGGGAGAAGAACTCGAGGGCAAAGTATGGATTTTTGACCTTCAAAGCGGGAGATTCGATCATCAACTACGTTGTTTTAGTTTTCTTACTTTAACTCTCTGCAGATAACTCCTATTTAACAGTCCTACGGAAACACCTGAAAGATATAACCGGAATAGTTGACGACTATGTAAACTATCAGAAGCGCTCAAATGTATCCATATGAAATAGTAGGACGGTTCCTTAGAATCAGCGTTCGTCAAGCCCCAACGGTTCAGAATAAGGCCGGATAGCTTGACAGATAGAGAACAGATGACGCTTGGACAGTTAGATTTCTGTTGTAGGCTAAATAGGTAGTTTCGAACAACAGAAGCTTTGTCCCCTAAGCTGTAATTAACTCAAAACCTCAAGATGAGACTAATTTGTGTTTGTGTCGCTGTGACCTAAAGTTTCTAGACCTTGTATCATAGATCGTATTCGGTTGTGGCTCTCATTGATGCTTACTTATCAGAGCAAAAAACCGAAAAATATTAAATGAAAGATAGAGAATCTAATGCTCACGAATACTATTGATCACCTCGATTTAGACCCTTTCTGGTTAACTCCTCGTGCAGATGATCTTGTATACATTTGTCACTTACATAAACAACGACAAGGAACTATGAAACCCCTTAGGACAAACGATGCGATCTCTTGTGAAGACTATTTGAAAGCTACGACAGTTACCGATCAGGCCAAATAAAACGATGATGCTGAAAAGATAGCTTGCTGGAGAGAAAAATCCTACTCTAAAACATGGCCACCGGAGAGACTCATAACATGGATTCGATTTAGATTAGATGGTAGAGTCAAAAGATATCCGTGTTCAACAATTTTCTATGAGAAGTTTCCATGTTTCTATGAATATTGATTTAAGCTAATGCATTCGAGACCTCGCTCTCCTGGCTGTGGTAAAATTTGAGTTTACCCATCCGGTATTTTTGACCGGTCCGGATTTGTAGGTCTGTCTACATCTAAAGTCGAAATAGGACCTATTTAGAGGCGAGAGAGATCTCTAGTTACTCTAAGGAATGGAATAGGGAATGATTTTACCAGATTCGGCGCGTATTCATTTCCGGTAACTGGCAGACCGGTCGGCCCTGTGACGTTCGTGGCTTCGTATCGATTTTCGGGGGTTTTTGTGATGTTGAAAATGACCTGGAAAAAGGAATTTTGTTTTTCGAAAAAATTTAAATGATTTTCGTTGGATAGGTTCGAGATTATTTACTGTGAACATATTCTTGTTTCCTAAACTGTTCCAGTGTCCACCCGCCAACGAGTGGAATCTTTTTGAAAAACATCACGTTTAGTAGAGGCTGTTTCTCATCGTTTTTAATCCATAGAAGTTTGTTCGCACTCTTTCCACCCTCTTCTCTCACTTTCTTCCTAACACTCTTCATATCTCTATCTCGCTTTTTTCGAACTAAAAGACCTATAGGGATCTTTTTATATTTTTGAATTACGTTTTCATAAAAGATTTCTAACGGCTTCTCCTGGTTTGAGCGACTTCATGTAAGGATTCGAGCTCTTGTGCAGAATCGAAAATTGATGCACAAAAATGTCCGTGTTGATGTCATCACTAAAAATCAAGACCCATCTTGCAAGAACATGTGTATCTCTGCTTCTAAGATGTGATACAACCTTTAGCAGAATGGGAATGCAATTAGATGAGTAACATTTTCAACCACAAGAGAAACTTTTCGCAGAGTCGTACTATCCTTTTCGCCTCAAAAAATCAATTCTACGGTAGAAATCCTCAAAGTGATGATAAGGGAAAATTGAACCTTGAAATCGAAATTTTCTTCGAAGTGCTTACAAATTCCATATCAATGACAGAGAGCAACTAACCGAGTTATGAAACCGTATCCTTTGATTGAATTGAAACAGGCAACTTTACCTTGAACGCCATGAGCAACAATCTGCAAGTTCCCCTTTATGACAAACAAAACAATCTGCAAGTTCCCTTTATGACAAACAAAACAATCTGCAAGTTCCCCTTTATGACAAACAAATTTCCCGCTGACGTAATCATTGCTTTTCTTGCATTTTTCAAAAACTAAAAAAAATTAACAGACTGTGAAAGATACCATCCAGCGTCGTTTTCCCGCGTACAGGCTTCTTTGTCCAGTCTGGCCCTTTGGTCCAGTGACATCGGCGCATTTTTCTACATGGGCACCTTCTGCTACATCGGATAAAGCCTACAAAAATCACTTAAGAATTTGGAAGTTAAAAAACTGCAGCTCATGATTTTAAGCCTTGAAAAGGGAGCGGTTAATCTAAAACTGTGGATCTCATACTCAAGAGGCGAAACGAGAGATTTACCTGTGCCTATGAACAGCCCTCAAGTTGAGGGGGGGGGGCTCAACTTCGAACCATAAAAAGCGAGCATTTTATGCTCGACGGTAAAGAGCGCGCCTTCGAATGGCGAATGAATTCTCTAAGCTTTGGAAATAGCGGGACAGCACGTAGCGGGCAGCAACTGGTTTGAACGGGCAAACCTGACCCGCAATGGGTAGTAAAATCTATGCGCGAATTCAGGAGCTGCTTTTAAAAAAGGTTCATACTTAATCAATCGTTAAAAATTATGTTTAGATGGCGCTTTCCAAGAGACGTTTTAGTGAAAATGGTTACTGTTGTATTTTCCTAGAAATAAAAAATTCTAAAACTCAATCATAGTAATTTTCTCGAATTCTACAAGCTACTGTTGTCATGGTGCACTGTTTTAGTAACAGAGAATCTAATTTCCAAGAAGTTTTATAAATACTTTACTGAGCACAATTTCACTTGGAGGGGGCCGCACTTTACTTAAAGGTGCTTTTGTTTTTAGTGAGTTCAAACTACTGTATTTATTACACCACTTTCTTTTTTTTGAAAGTCATTGAATCGACAAAAATTCAATATTGTAAGAAATTATCACAAGCGGTCTCTTTCCTAAGCCTCGTTAGAAAAAAATATTGTGGCTAATTGTTCTATACGGCTTCGTTAGCATACATTTTAATTAAGCCTAAGGAGAAAAAGAGTGACGTGCGGCCTCCAAAGTAACAAAGTACATTTCACAATATAAATCAGGGCATAATGAAAAAGTGGACAATTTTGATAACTAAAATTGACCCTTTAAGTACACTAGTGCCAAACCCTTTAAGTACACTAGTGCCAAACCCTTTAAGTACACTAGTGCCAAACCCTTTAAGTACACTAGTGCCAAACCCTTTAAGTACACTAGTGCCAAACCCTTTAAGTACACTAGTGCCAAACCCTTTAAGTACACTAGTGCCAAAACTGCAATTTCGAAAGCTTTTTCTGACACACTTCCTTACACCAGCATTTAAAGATACGATTTTTTTTCTAAATCAGAGAAAACTTTCCTTTGATTTTTAAGAGTAGCAACTAGAAGGTTCTAAAAACTCTCACCTTCCTAAAACTGCTACCGAGCCATTCATGGTATTCAACCTTGAATGCAATAGCTACTGCCAGATATCTATTTCTTTAAAAACTTCAAGAGTCCTGAAATTAAAAAAAAATGTTTGAGCACAGAATAGTTACGATGAATCGAAGTTATGAACATTAATCATCAACAAATGGATGGAGAAAGATGTGGAATTTTCCCACAAAATTCTCGAAAAATCGCAACCGACCTTGTGAAGCGAGTTCTTCCTTTCTTCAGTTTTCGCTGTCATTGTTATTGAATTCAGCCACTCCTGAATTTAATAACAAATAAAAACTGAATCGAGTTTTTGAAGAAAAATTTTTTTCCTAGCAAAATTTTACATTTTTAAAGAATCAAAAAACTTAATGTTCTTTTTCCGTTCCGATACCTTACTTGTTCATGAACTTTGAATTTGCTTCGGAATAGATAGTCGCAATGAAGGCTTCATTTTTTCTTTTTTTAAAAATAATTTTATGGATGTGTTAAAAAAGAAGTTTGAAAAAATATTTTCCTCTGAAAATTCTCTAATGACTTTAATTTAATGACTACTTTTTTACATGATAACTTCTTCTCGGATTAAGCATTTTGCTCAGGGAGATTGAATGCTTCTGTGCAGTTCTTTCCTTCAAGGGGGAAATAGCTTGTTCCATGAGTGCTTCCTATCGGTTAGTTTCTAAAGACTTTCGGCACAGGCTGGAAGCTTCTAGTTAGGCGAAATGAGCAGGCGAATGAGTTTTGAAGGACCGATAAGTGTAACAGATTGAAAAATCTTGGCCGAGGCGGTGAATATAGGACAAGCTAGCAATATATCCAATTTATAGGCGGACTAGAGAAATAATGTCATTCTCTGGTGATCTTCGAGCCAGGTCATTCCTGGTAAGTAACTGCGGGTGAAGCGCATGTGCACTAAACTGTCTTTGAATGTAAGGCGAATAATTGGCGAATAATCAGTAGCATTTAGAAAGTTTCCCTTACCTGTCGCCATACTTTGTATGTATCATTTTGTGTGTATGTATAATGTGTCTCACCATAATTTTGCATTGTAAAATTTCGATGAAAATATATAGGAGAAATTTTTCGCTTACTTGATTGCTGATAATCTTATATGTATTCTTATTCAATTATTGTGCTCGAATTTTAATTGTAATATGTGTTTGCTTTTGCATCGTATGATGTAGATAAAATATATATACATATATAAATATAAGGCCTTACTTCGTTTTGTATTTGCATTGTGCGGACTCTCCACTCATCCTAATGAGCAGAATGTTCTTGTTGAGTTACTCTTCGTTACTTCATTTACGTATTCGTTGTTACTTCATTAGCCTGAATTCCAGTTGAGAACCAACCATTTCCATTCCAGTTGAAAACCGATCCCAGTTGAAAACTCACCATTTCCTCGTTTGAGATCATCATGCCTCAAATTACTTCGGAATAGATAGTAACACTGAAGGCTTCATTTTCTGACTACCATTTTAACGGAGAGGGGGAGTGCTTACTTATCCTTCGGAGAGGGGGGAAGGGGGGGAGGAATGGAAGCTTTTTGGAAATCGATGACTATCAACAGTAATATGGTGAAAAATTGTTCCATGAGGTAGCGTAACCGTAGCCTAACCCTAACCCGAAAAAACCATTCGAAAAACCAAAAAGAAGGATCTATTAGCAAAGTTAAACCTAGCTCAACCCCTCCCCCCTTCTTGTATGGAATAAAGTGCGTCCTGCCCCAATAAAGTGCGCTTTTCCCATCCTTCGTAGTAGAATGCAGTCATTTTTATTCAACAGAGACCTGCTTCAGCTTCCGACAAAATAGTTTCTAACGTTTCTAACGGCATATTCTTTGGACTGACTGGACGAGCAGCAAAAAAGACGTCAGTTATATGGTGAAGGTGATGAAGTAGCAATATGGAGGCTGGAAAGTTTGATTATAAAACTTTCAAAAATATTATTCTCATAAATTACGCTGACCCCTAAACAGAACGGAGAAATCGGTTTCGAATTCTTAGTTTTATTAATAATTCATTGGATATTTTTTTCTGGATGAAATTGTTTGTTTTTTTAATGCGCAAACTGATCAGAGAGCTTAAGAAACACAAGATCACCTCTTCCGCTCAATTCACGGTAGCCGTAGTGAAGGAAGCATTCCGCACTGCCAAGAAGTCCAAAGCAGCTGGCCCAGACGAGATCGCCATGCTTCATCTTGAACACCTTGACATGCACGGCTTCTGTCACCTCTCGGAGCTCATCAACTCCTCGCTGAAGCACTGCATCATCCTCGCCATCTGGAAAAAGTCTATGATCATTCCTCTTTTCAAAGCAGGCACACGTGGAGACTCCTACCGACCAATATCACTCCTCTGCCCAGCCACAAAGATCGCAGAACGTCCTTCGGTCCAAAGGCAACAATTTTAGGCCTGGCGCCCATCAACATGGCTCCAGGATGGCGTACTCCACCACATCTGCTCTTATACAACTCGCTGAGGATATCTCGGGTGGCTTCAATGAGCAGAAGCCTGCAAAACGCACAGTCTTGGTTGCTCTCGACCTCAAGAGGGCTTTCGACTCCGTGCATCATCGGATACTCATCGAGCACCTTCTTTACTACTCCCTTCCCGTCGAGACCACTAAATGGTGAGCATCATATCTAAAAGGAAGGCAAGCCACCACATCGTTCTGCAACACAAACGCTGTGCAGAAGATGGTCCGCACAGAAGTGCCCCGACGAGCAGTGGTTTCACCCACGCTCTTGAGCATACATATATGTACATGGCCGATCTCCCTTCACCTCCTGACGGTCTAAGAATCATCAGTTATGCAGACAATGTAACCGTTTGGACTACATGAACCGACATCGACGCACTGAAGGATCTCCTCAACGGATACTTCGCAGTAGTACACGCCTTCTTCGAAGCGAAGTTGCTAGACCTCTCCACCTCGAAGTCCACGGTCATTCTCTTCACGCCACAGACCTCGCAAGTCAATAGAGTTCAACCACAGGTGTATATTGGAGGAGACATGCTACCACTCAACAAGAAGCTGAAGATCCTCGGAGTAACCTTCGACACGCTTTACAGCTTCTCCACGCACATCAAGGCCATGGCGACGCAGGTCCAAAAACAGAATAGCAGTTTGGAAGCTTTGGCGGGCACAACTTGAGGACAAAACAAGGAAGTCATCGTCACCACATACAAGGCCATTGGCAGATCGGTCCTCGGCTACGCTGCCCCTGTTTGGACACCGAACTCCTCAAACAAGTCCTTCCTGAAGCTTCAGCGCGCACAGAACGAAGCCCTCCGCACCGCAACTGGCTGTCTCCGCATGGCAGACGTCGACCACCTCCACCAGGAAACCAAAATGCTTCCGGTTCAGGATCACTGCAAGTTGCTGACCAGACAGTATTTCGCGAAGTGCGCCTCACCCGATCATCTGTGCCCCGCCGTATACATGCTCCCTCCCGGAGCGAGAGACATGAGGCAAACTCTGAAGAGTTTCATCTCACACGCAGTCGAACGCGCCATGCACAACGCACACATCATCAATGTGCTGGAGACGAAGTAAGTGTTGGCGGCGATACGCCGTCTCCAGAGCCATCAACGACGTAACTCTATAGCGAGAATTTTTCAAACCAGAATGGGTGTTATGTTTATTCAAGTCGTCGATGGGTAGGCATCAAAAAATAAATCGATCAAGAGCTATCTTAATGAAGAAGTTCGTCGTTAAACTATTACCTTGGTCAGAAGGAACCTTGCTCTAGAGTTATCTTGACTATAAGCTGACCTCAATATGGAGATGACTTGTTCGATAGGTACTTGAATCGAGAGTTACTTTGCTCGGAATGTACCTTGAGGTGAAGTGGTTTAGAGGTACCTTGATTGGGAGGTTTTTTCATTGGAAGTTCAGTATCTCCAGAAACTTTAAAACCCTTAATCAAAATTAGGTTCAGTTGAAACTTTTTAATGGTCGATAGTTCACTGAAGAAAATACCGTTAAACTTCTGGCTCATAAACCTTAGAGAAAGCGCATTTAGAGATAAGTCCGATTACCTCTTGGTTTCAGAGAAAGCTTCCTTTTTCTTGTATACATCCTCTTTCATCAAAAGACATTCAAACTGACAAGAAGAGCTACCATAGACACTGTGGAACTGAAGAAGTGAAGCTTTGAGAGAGGAAGAAATAGAAAAGAGAGCTTTGAACGGTGCTAGCGTCAGACAACGAGACTGTGGTTGCTCACCACGCGATAAGCGGGCTTTGATGAACGTCCGTCATACATCTAGAATTGTCTCAGACAAAAAAGAGAGGAAGCGACAGAGAGAACTGGGGGGAGAAAAAGCTATCAGAGGAAGACAACGAATCCATTCGAAACTTTCTTTCAGAGCGGTTTGCATGTTGAAATTGGTATTTCGAAAAGTATCATTATTGTCCACTGAACACTGCCTCTAAAACAGTAAAAACAAAAGATCAAGTTTGAACAAGGAATTCTCAAAGGATTTCAAACCAGTTGTTCGAATAATATACATTTATCGTTCAGTTTTTTTGTTGCTTTTTTGCATGAATCTCATAGTACACGGATAGTATAGCCCATTTTATTATTTAAAGGGGGGAAGCTTCCAAACTGTGAGATAGTCAATAGAGAAGGGGAAAACTAACCCCCCGAGTAATGGCGGCCTGAGACTGCCTAGGTAGAAATGAGCGTTGAAAGCCGTTGAAAGCCGTAGCCGCGAGAAACATGACTCGTACTCAAGCTAAACTCTTTTGATGCTGCTAAGCAGAACCGTACTAGAAAAGGTTCATCCTGGTCGCCCGATGAGTTTTAATTGCTCTGTAGAACCAGGAAAACACTTGATCACAAGTAAGCGAGACAGAGAAGGCTAGAGAGAAAGAGAAAAAAGTTGGAGACAGAGAGAGAAACAAAAAGATTATAAGAGTATGAGACAGAGCAAAGTCATAAAGAGAGAGAGATAGAAATCAAATATAGTTTGAGCGGGAGAGAAGCAGAAAAGAAGAAAGAGAGAAAAAGGAAAGAGGAAGAGATACAAATAGAGAGCGAGATAAAAAAACAGGAGAGAAAGAAAGAGAGAAAAAAAGATAGAAAGAGAGAAAAATAGGGAGAGTGTGTGAGAGAAATTGTTTTTGTTTTTTTTTCATCGCAAACTGGCACGCTGCGAATTGTTGCATAAAGTTTACAAAAGAAGCTATGGTAGCGCATCAGATGCGTTCTACGAGAGGCGTGACAAACTATCAAAAAAGATTCAAAGCATTCATGACGTCAAGGGGATTCATGACGTCAAGGGGATTCTGGAAGAAATTTTTTGAGCGTTTACCTTTTTTGTAAATATTTCCTACACGAGATGACTTTCTAATTGCGGAAACTAGTGAAAAACTCCGAGAGAAGCTATTTCTCAACTTTTTTCCGCTCTCGAAATTAGCTCACAGTGAGAGATAACTATTGTTTCATGCTTTTAATGATGATAAAAACAATGCTTTTTTCTGAAAAGGTTAAAATAATAGAAAAACCTAATTTTGAACTATAAACTAAGGAAAGAAGTGTGAAACTGAAACTGTTGTTTTCAGATGAAAAAACGGGATTACATGTAGGAAAAAAAACTGGAAAGAAAATTAACTAAAAGCAACTATGTGAAATTTGAGGAATTAAGCTGGTTACTCCAGAAAAAGCTTTTTTAATAAGAAATTTTTCATTTTTCTTAGATGATTACGGGCGAAAAAAACGCTTTTCGCTTTTTTTTCCAGCACAACTGTTAAACTTTCAAAACTGTTTTAAACTTCTACGATGTTTTATAAGGTTTCTAGCTGCGATTTCGATCTAACCACAGTCTATGTATAACACACATTATAACTTGCGAAATCGTCAAGGGAAGACGGCAGATATGGGGAGGGAAAACAATCACCCGATGTGTCAGATTTTCTTTTCAGTTATTGATCATGCTCTGGCATATGTACTTACATACATATGTCTTCGATTTTGTTGTTTCATGTTTAAGAGTCTCATTCTAGTTAAATGAATCAGTCAATCAATAACTTCGTTCTTCATTTTCGATGAAATCAGAAAAAGGCAATAGAAAAGCACGATGCCTCAATTTATGCAATTTTTTGTTGTTTTTTGTTGGGCTCTTATAATAAATAAGTGACTATAAGAAGTGCACGGTCACTGTGACAAATATTTTGTCAAGGTTATCGAAAGAAAAAGCCTCTGTTAAAATAATTGACCTACAGCCTCCCATAGAAGGAGAACATTTCTTCAGTTTACCAAGATGAGTAGTTTTTGGGCCAAAAAAACCATAAAGAATGACCGCCAATGCAAGATTAAAAGCCAGCGTTTTGATCTAGAGGAATTCTTCCGATCGGGGAAAGGGAGAGCGAAGATCCGCACAGTGGACCCAGCGACGACATGAGACCGCTCAGGAAAAAAGGGATGATTGTTCGAGTTGATCCAGGAGAACAATAAGATTTTCAGTCTAATGCTTAATTCGGAAAACACCCCGTTTTACCGAAAAAAATTTTAACAGAAAAGGTACATAAAAGTGATCATAGTAAAAACAACTTTCTCTTGCGCTCTCACGAAAGGTTTCTTAAAAACATAAAGTTCAAGCCACTCAACTGAAATTTAAAATATCCAAGTCAGCTAGATCCACCCGGATGGAGTCTCAGAAGCTGCAAATTCCTCGTAAGACTGTTCGGTGTATCTTTGAGATCATCTGTACTTCATTGTTCTCTCCCCTCTCCCAACTTCATTCTCAATTCATCTTCGTATCAGCGTTCCCACCCAGACAATCTGTTGTTGTTTTCATTATATAAAAATTAAACATATCGCCTTTTGACAAGGACTTTTTGTTTCCCAATACTTGTCGCGTTATTTGATCAGAAATGTCATTTAATATTTTGTTAAACAAATGAATTTTTAAAAAAAAAGAGAATTTCAACTAAACGATTTGATATCCAAGGTGCAGCCTATACAGTTTGGTACATCTTCAAGCAATTAATTTGAGCCTCAACTTGAAATCAGGCTCTTGGTACTACCACTTCCTCCCTTAGGACCTGGTTCACACTTGAGCCTCATTTCCAGTTGTCTCAAAAATCCATCCCGTATCGAAATTCAAACTGTGTTTTCCTTTTTAATTTTTGCAGGCTTTTAAAAACTGCAAAGAAGTAGATGCAAACTCAATGTAAACAGCCAAATTAACTTGATTCGAAAATAAGCTTCAACCCAGATACTTTCTTAATATTCAACCAAGATAAAAGATTCTAATAATTAAATTTTTTCTCAATTCTCTTTTTTAAAACTAGTTTTACGATCAGCCATAACAGCGATGTATATGACATCATACAATAATGAAATCGTACATATACATATATACGTGTTCATATATGTATGTACATATATACGTGTTTTGAGATGGTAAGAGCGAACGCGTACAATGTAGAACCCTCTAGAAGCTCGAATATGATCTAAAGCATACGGTCTTGAGCTTTCTGAACTCTGCTATATTAAGGGTCAAAGTACCCACAACATAATATCGGTTAACTTCAGTATTTTCCGTTACTAGTTAAGGATAAATGAACATGGAAGTGAATATCAAATTAAATTCCACAACCCGTGTCGATACCAATAATTCTCTCATCGCCACCACAGTGACTGAGTCCTTCTCCCATGCAGTCTCTAGTTGCTAGCCAGAACTTGTTCACGACCGTTGCCATGTTTGATTCTTTAGTACGACGAATGACCGTCCCAGAAGCGGTAGACCAGTGACCGCGACCACTTCCTTCAACGTGAGAAGCATCCGAAACAAGATTCGATATAACCCCAAACGGAGTCTCAGAAAAGTCGTAAAGAAGCTGAATATCTCGAACATTTCTGTTTGTTGGATCGTCAAATCTCGCATGGGACTTCGCCCCATCAAGCTGCAGAAGAGTCACATTGACGGACCAGATGAAGGCGACCCGTATTCGGAGATGTCTAGAACTGTCAAAGCGGTTCAAACCGGTGGACTGTTTGGATATTATCTTCATCGATGAGAAGTTGCACTCCTTCAACCACCAGAATGATAGGATTTGGTCGAAATCGGTCAACGAGGCAAATAATAGTGGCCTTTAGGTCTCGAGAAAGGCCATCCCGCTTCTGTCATGGTCTGGGCCGGGATTTGCGTGAATGGCAAGACTCCACTCGTTTTCGTCGATCAGGGAGTCAAAGTGAATCCCAATAACTACCTGAACGACATTCTACTTCCCTGGAGCCAGGCTCACTTCGCGGGACGCAAATGGAGTTTCCAGCTGGACTTTGCGCCCGTCCTCAAGGCTAAAGTGGTGCACGACTGGTGCAAGACCAATTTCCCCTCCATAATCATCTCCGCCGAATGGCCTCCGTACTCAGCTGATTTGAATCCCCAGGACTTCTCTTTGTGGTCGGTCCTTGAAATCAAGGCCTGTTCTTCCCCACACAAGAGTTTGGAAAGTCTGAAGCGATCCCTTCAGAAGGCGTGGGATGATTTTGACGTCGCTTATCTGTCCACCACGGTGGGTGCCTTCCACTCCGCGCCTGTGTCAACGAGAAAGCTAGGCTGTTTGAAACTTGAAAACGCAGTTATATCCCAAACTATTTGAATACATTTTCATGAAAATTTTGTTTGATTTGCTCAATCCGTTAAGTTTTTTTATCAGAAATGACTATCCACCTGGACTTTTGGTACATTCTGTACAGTGCCCACACAAAGTTAACGAATGATCATTCTTTGCTTCGTAAAATGAAAACGGTTGAAAATGAGAAACTGGTGGTTTAAACGAGATGTCTTAGTTTTTGTTGCTAAAATCACACAACAATACTGATGTTTAACAGAAAAGGTTTTGAAATTCAGTTTGTTGCACAACATTTACAAAAAAAAAGAAGGTTTTTTTAATCAGTCCTTCGGGAGCTTTGTTTCGGCACTGTAGAGAAATTTACAGAATTTTTTTATTAGATTTGATGTCAGAAAAGTCGATAGAGATGCTATCAGAGCAATGTAATAAAAATGAAAACTAAATTTGAGTTGAGTGGTTCAGAAATACGCAATCAATGCTAAACCATCAATGGGGCGAAGTTATAGTGGGAAAAATGTTCACTAGGACTATCTCATCACTCAGAGGATACTATATTGGGATTAGGGCCCCAGTGTTTTTTTCTTCTGTTTTTTTGTGTTTAGTTTCAGTAATGGTGGAACATTTAGTTAGCTAAGCAACGGTATCCAAGGACGAGATCGCTATAAAATGAGAAGCTTCCCGGAAAACGACAGCTGAACAATAATAGGAAAAAAGAAAAACAGGACACTCAGTTCTTACTTTTTCGAACAAAGGATTCGACAAGAATTGCATAGCACAAGGGATTCTGAATAGAAAAAAAGCCCGGTATTGACCCACGTTTTTAAGACTGCCAGGCGATATTTCATCTCGCTGAGGTATCAGTGCAGAGCACAATTTTCAAGCCTTTCGGTCTCATTTCATTTCATTTATTACATGTAACTTTGAATTGCTTCGGAGGAAAGTTGAGGGGGATAGGTTCGAGAACATGGACTGTATTGATAGATATATTTTGAGTGATTGGCTCATGGTTTTTGGATGTCATTGTTAAAATCTCAATTGTGACTGAACTTCTCTCCATTCTTTTCAGTGATTTACACAAGTAATGACCGGCTCTAAATAAAATTATAATAACTCAACAACATACATTTTCGATATACATTTTTAATGTAAAGGATTACTGATCAAATATAATGGGGTTAGGTAGAATCAGATCTTCACTCAGCTTTCTAACTTTAATAGAATAAAGAGAACTATTAGGAGAGGATATCAGTTCTTCAGGGAGACAATTCCAAATTGATATTGTAAGAGAGATGAAAGTAGAAATTTTAGATTGATTCGTAAAAAATTCGTGTGCCTCATGGACATACCGATGAGTAGTATTCAGTTGTACATTAAAGTGAATACATTTGTGCAAAAAGATCAAGTCCTGTATGGTCCTTCGGTACTCAAGAGTATGCAGGCCAAGTAGTTTGAGCCTATTCAAATAGGGGATTCCATCCATGCCAGATCTTTTAAGAATTCTACGCGTAAAATATCTCTGAACGTGTTCTATTTCTTTAACTTCCCCGATTAAGGTCGGAGAACAACACTCCGTGGAGCGCTCGATTATAGGCCTTATGTAAGTGGTGTAAGCTCGTGTAAGAACTTGCGAGGAAGTGGTCTGAAAGATTTAAGAAACCGGTTAACTAATGATTCTGCCGCTTTACATTTGCTCGAAATATGGCTTGCGTAGGACAATTTAGTGTTAGTGAGTATGCCTAAGTCTTTTACTTCACTAGATGATTCCAGAACTTTACCGTTAATGTGGTAGTTCTTTGAAGGATTCTTGCAGCCGAAGGGGATTACTGTTGACTTAGTTGTTGATAATTTCTAATTTGTACACCAATTTAGTTCCAATTTGTAGACCAATTTAGTTCCAATTTGTACACCAATTTAGAACGCCATCCAGAGCTTGCTGCAGTTCATGGGAATGTTCGGGGACGGTTGTATATAATTTAATGTCATCTACGAACAGACCAAACTCAACGTTGTGTGGTATGGTGTCTTTAATGTCGTTTATATAGATAAGAAATAGAATAGGCCCGATAGACGACCCTTGGAGAACTCCACTGGGGACATTGTAAGCGATAAAAGTGTATCTTCGACGCACAACCTTTGATTGCGATTTGATATGTAGCTTATCCACTTAAGGCAAGGGTTTGTTATGCCCATCCATTGAGGCTTGTACATTAAAATTCGATGATCTACCGAATCAAAAGCTTTTGAAATATCTAGAAGTACGGCGTCGAAATTCTTCGAGGAACTCAAGTGGTTGGCTATGTAACTGAGCGATTGAACTAAGGATGTGGTAGTTGAGCGTTTTGGCCGGAAACCTGCTTGAAATGGAGAAAGAAGATTGTTTTCTTCCAAGTATTTTTAGATAGTTGAGCCCAGTATCTTCTTCATAACTTCAGTCAGTGAGGAGGACAGTGAAATAGGGCGATAATTTTCAACATTGGAAATAGAATTCGCTTTGTGGAACGGCTTGACTATGGAAGTTTTCCAATATGACGGAATGGTTCCCGTAGTAAGGCTGTTATTGAAAATTATCCGTAATAATCTTAACAGCGCGAATCGGCATTTTTTAAGAAGAATGTTCGGAATTCCATCGGGTCTAGTGTTGACTTTGTTTTCGAGAGAATGGATTGCTTCAAGTATCATGTCATCAGAAATGTTTTCTGATTCGAAATTGCTTTCCACCGATGGACTACTCACGTTCTGTAGAGGTATTGTTGAAGGAGTTGAGTATGTCGAAGAAAAGTATTCGGAAAACTTTTCGGCTTTTAAACTGGCATCAGAAATCAAGTTTCCAGTCTTGTCTCTGAGCACGAGGACGCAATGTTTACTCGGTTTAAATCTGTTATTACAGTAGGCGTAGAAGGTTTCCGGATTCTTCCTGTTTAAAAATGAAGATTCCTTCTGAGTTTGGAAAGAACGCAGTCCGGCTTGAAGATTTTCTGAAAGCTTGGAGCAGTATAAGGAATAAGGAGCTCTTCTGGAAGCTTCTTCTAGTTTTTCGAAAAGGATGCGTATTTTGGCTGGATACTGATAGAGTTTGCCTTGAGGGAGCACTATTGGAACCAATACACTGATTAATTCGGATAGGAAGTCGACGAGATGGTTATTCGCTTCATCACAGTTCATGGAAGAAAAGGCGAATGTCCAGTCGTGAGAGTACAAGTGAAATTGGATCAAATCCCAATTAGCTTTAGAAAAGAGCTTTATTGGACCGGTGAAAGTTTCACTACTGTTATATTTACTTTGAACAGATAAGCGGATAGAATAGTGATCAGTGTTGGAGAAACTAGTCGAAACTACGCAGTTGATAATTATAGGAGAGTTACACAAGAAAAGATCAAGACTATGAAGACCCCTTGTATGCTGCAAAACATATTGTTAAAAGGAGTTATCACAAACAAAACTCAAAAAATGATCCTGACAGATGTTTATATTGTTTGTTGTTAAATTTGACCAGTCACCAACAACTATCATAGGAGTATCCGTTGTTTTTAGCTGTTCTAAATACTCGATAAGAAAAAGAGTAGATTAAAATGAAGCCGTAGGAGACCTGTACACTATAACCACTTTTATACGAGATTGAAGCGCTTTTACCCCCGAATGGCTGACTTCGATGGTAAGAGCTTCTATGCCATTACAACAGAACTTGGAGAGAAGGATCGGTGAAATAGTTATAGATGCAATGAAAGCAACTCCTCCCCCTTTGATACCGTCTGGGTTCTCTCGGTCACAGCGAAATACTAAGTGAGAGGTGTTCAATGTAAGTTGCGTATCACTTTCGTCTCTCGTGAGCCAGGTTTCAGAAAAGGAAGTATAAGTCACTAAAGAATCCAATCGACCACAACCACTCACCTATGCTTTATTAATTGTGTAGACTCGGAGCCTTTGGTAAATTCTTTGGGATGAGGGTATTTGAAGATTTTTGTCCCGCAAACGCCCCATCGACGCGTCCAGCAGATGCGTTCCGCTCTCTCACGATTCTCTTGCATTCTTTTTCACGAAGTAAACCCTCCTTTGTCAAGTCTTCCCTCACGTATGAATGAGGATGTGAACGGAGAACTTGTAGCCGTTTTTACCTTAGCTTCTGCAGAACAGCGTTGCGTAGCTCCACGTCGTGCAATCGGATATTCAGAACTCTTCGTTTTTTCTTCGTTTCTTTTGTTTTTCGACATTCATCCCTTCTTCATTGATATGCTTATTACTCATCAGATAATGTGTATCAAATAGAACAAAGCATGTACCGCGCGTCTCCATGTATGTATAGACTAGTAGTGGTTTTTTTTAAAGATCTGAAATTCCATTAAATTTATCGTATTCAGAAACTTTATGAACTACATAACTAAGAATTTTTTTATACTTTTGGCGATGTATGTATTGGTCACTCTATCTTAGCAAGTCGCAATTGCTCTCATCGACATCGATCAACAAGATTGAGCCCTGCTGCAGATATGAGACACCATCGTTCCTAACACTTCACTTCAATCCGTTGTTATTACGATCATGTATATATGACAATTTCAATGACAATCTAAACCCTCAAACCTGTGAATGACAATGTAAATGACAATCTCAACCCTCAAACCTGTAAATGACAATCTGAACCTTCAAACCTGTAAATGAAAATGTAAATGACAATCTAAACCCTCAAACTTCAATATTTCACGAAAGCGTTATTACCCGTCTCACAAAAATATGTATAATTAACCCCGTATGATACGGGGCTTTTATGCTAGGCCAATATTGAGATGAACTTTCTAGTCCGATACTTTCATCATATTGTACCACCGATGTAAAAAGCTTTCGATTCATGTTTCACATCACTCCACGCCTTTTCCTGCCCTACATACACAGTATTTACTGTTTTTTTTCTTGGTTTTCTTTCACCTCATCGGTAAATTATATTTTATTCGCTCGGTTTATTTTCTTTTTTTAGAAAGGCAATTATGAAGAGACACAAAAAAAAATTGGAAGCATTTGAGCAACAAAAAAAAGTGTTTGTTTGAGAAGAAAAAATTGGAAAAATATTCATTTTGTTGCCTTTGACTACCTCTTTACATCTATGACAGAATCAAAGTTAAAACGCTTTTCTAAGCAACCACAAAATACAAGTCGGCGAAAAACTGTTCATTCAGTCTCTGGTTACGAGGAGCAATATTCCTTTTCTTTTCACATGCTCTATTATCATAAAACTTCTGTATTCTGCATGAAGTGAAAAAAAAAGTAAAATAGCTATGCTGTGTTACTACTTAGTATTGTATTATTTTAACGCATATTGGCTTTAGAAAGTAATTCTTTAGCCTACTTTAACGCAGTCAATGGTATGGTTTAAACTTTGATTTTTTGAAACACTGTTTATTACCTACTCGGAAACAAACGATACTCTTGAGAAAACTTTTTTTGTGCAATAGTTACTTTTATCTTCTCCTTTTTCAACCCTTACCTCCCCCCTCTCATTTCATATTGTATGAGGTTAGGTACATTCTCGCTGCTCTTCTCTCTATAGAATTACATCTTTATCACCAAGTAAAGTCGATTTCATTTCTTTTATAGGTGAGAATACAACGGAAATTGTATGTTTTTTTTATTCATTTATACCTATAAAATTGCTAAAACCTAGATGTATATTGTTATGATATTCACCTTGAGAAAAACAAATCAAGTCTGAAAAAAGGTGAATAAAACTTATATTTGATAATCCGGTTCTTAATTTATTATATTAGTTTTGTGCTGCTTCGTTTTTCGAAACAGTTGTTTTTTCCAGGTATTTCAACATCCTTCTTTTTATTTCTTCTAACCTCTTCAACGTCCCGATTTCTCTTCTTATATTGATAATTGAGGCTATTATGCCACTGCGAGACAACTAATGACTCCTATGTTTGATGAATGTTCATGGCAAGGCTTACCATCGTTGAGCAATTATGTATGTGTTTTTGGTACCCGATGGTCCAATGGTGTGTAGATCTATAGGTCCTTAGCGCTGTTATCTAAGCTTATCTCGCCATCATATTGGATTATGACGGCACGGGATAACCATCTTTGCTCTTTTACTCGCCTCTCTCTCTCTCTTTCTATATCTCTCCCTCATTTTTCTCTTTTTTTTTTCTCTCTGTCTTACGCCTTTTTTATGTTTTACTTTGTCTCTCTCTCTCTCTCTCTCTCTCTCTCTCTCTCTCTCTCTCTCTCTCTCTCTCTCTGTGCCATTCTCTCCTACTCCAACTGTCAATGATTCCCTATAACTATTTATCTGACCGTTCACTTGATTTTCTTCTTCTCCCTTTCTCCCTCTATCTCTATCTCTCTCTTTCTCTCTCCCTTCATCTCATTTCTCTCTTCTTTTCTTTCTATTTTTCCTATTCTCTTTTTTGTGTCTCTCTTCATCTATTTCTTGTTCTATCTTCATCTTTCTCTACCTTATTTTTGTACTTCATTTCATTTCTTGTTGTTCTCCATAACTTTTTATCTTTTCCTTTTTCCCACTGTAAATTTCCATATGCGTTCCTTTCTTCCTATTCATCTTACCAATCTTGGCAAGTTTCTCGTTACCTCTACTTCATAAACTACCTTATTTCTCGTTACCTCTACTTCATAAACTACCTTATTTCTCGTTACCTCTACTTCATAAACTACCTTATTCTGAGAACTCCGAGTTTTGTTTTGCTTCTACTATGTATGTACGTATGCAAGCTTGTGCAAATACAACTGAGCACTGATTTTTTCTTCTTCTTATGTTTCGTTCAGGAAAGTCCTCAAAATTTTTCTTTCTTTCAGATAAGACTATAATCAAAAGTGCCCATATCCATATTATATAGTTTTCAAATCTTCAGTCTCATCTCGCGGAGTATCCTTTGCAACATTTTTCGCATATTTGAATCGTCGCTGCTTTTTCTTCTTTTCTTTGAAAGTCTAAAAACCCTTCTTCTTTAATGGATAAACAAGATTGCTTCTTGTTCAGGTAATAACAAAGTCGACACTCTGAAAACCCAGGATATTAAAACAACATCCTGATTATCTTTTTTTTAAAAAGTTTCTCATTGTTTCTGACAAGATAATATAAAACGTTTCTACATGACAGAATATGTATGTATATCCCAGTTAACCCTGGTTCTTCAGTATTCTCATGAGCGTATTCTGAGCGTAATTTACTCCCGTGATATTCGTTCATGTTTGTTTTTTTTTAAATCATTAACTTTTTAGTTTAATGATCACAGCATAAGAAATAAGAAAAAATAGTATTGCCAGTTGAAACGATCGCTCTCTTTTTTTGTGTCAGTGAACAATTGAGAAAAAAAATGGACGGGCACAATCAAAACTTTCATGATTTATGTATAAAAACGAAATAGGCAAACAAGGTGATGGAGAGAGTAATAGAGAGCAAGAGAGAAGATAATGTGAGTGAGAGAGAAAAGAGAATGAGAGAAATAACAGAGAGTGAGAAAGGGAGAGGAACAATGTGTTGTTAAAAATTAAACGACTTTCTCGTTTATGATTTCTCAATTTTTGTCATCTCTCTCACTTTCACAAGTAAGATCTGTTAAAATTTCATCATGATATTAGGACGAGAAAAGGAGATTGATGAGCGACTTTTGATGAATTCCTTTCACAAGCCAATGAAAACAATAGGTTAACAGAAATAAAAATGTTGTATTTTTCATTAAAAAAGATTTCAATACAAGTTTAGAAGCAAGGAAATCAAGTTTACTGCATTTTCAAACGTTATTATGAGTGTGTTTCAAATCTACCTTTACCAATCATATTCAATTCTTCCTCACAAAAACAGTCAGTACTTAAGTGGAAGGTAACACGAAAACAATGTTAGATTTTGCGTAAAAATTTTCAGATTTTTTTCTCGGTTGATGTTTAACTTCGAGCGAATTTCCACTGCCATTCGTTTATTTTCAACAGTGAGGGAGTAGTAGTATTGCGGTAATCTCAGATCTAGACTATCTTACTTATGCAACTATGCAACAGCACAAATATCAAAGAAATGTTGGTAGATCCTACAAGAATTTTCGCCCCTCCCCTCACTCTCATCTGCATAATATTCAAACGGGCGAATACTCAGGGACATTTTAAGTCTGTATTGCATGTCATGGAGGAAGGGGTTGAGAGAAAAAGCGATTGCATTTTCGCGAAGCGGCGAAAAAAATTGTTATTAGTATTTGTGATTTTAAAAAATGAACAATGGGAGTGAGACATATTTTAAGTAAGACCTATTTCAAGTGAGACCTCTTTCACAATGGCAGCACCGAGTGCTATGCCTAAAGCAGCAGTTGCAGCTAAGCGCTTCATGATGGTGCGGCCCACACACTTTACGGTCAGTTCGGACAGAGATCAAGGCCATTGAGCCTTTTAATGTAGCATTAGTGCATGGATGCAACAATGTGCTTTTGTTACGTGCTAGCTCCCGGTAAAATAGAGACGGCTTGGTTCGATTCCGTTCCGTTGTCTAGATTTTGCATCCATCCTGGACGCGGGATAACCGCTAGGAAGAAGAAGAAGGACCAGTTTTTGCCCGAGCAATAGTTTTATCGTGTTTCGTCTTAACCAAGCGTGAATGCCTATAAACTGTGTAACTGGGCAGTTTTTTTGATTAACATACATAGTTTCTTGGTTGTTCAAGATTCGATAAGATTGAAACCCATCCTACATTGGGTCTTTCCGTTCAAGAAAATATCTTGAAGTCAAAAAGGAACAAAGAAGAGCAAATTTCTTTCGAAAACTGTCTTCGTTGAAGTTTGTAGCAAAATATAAGCCCATTCAAAGCTGTAAAGAAACTTCACTTGGTGAAACGTCTCGAACGATACCATTTAATTTGATTGATCTTAACAATTTACCGAATCGTCAATGTAGTGGGCTATCTTTCACTTCGACTGTTTTCATTGCAGTGAGGATGAGCTGACTACAAAACAGTTCAGAAAATGTCACATTTAGAAGCCCATGTTTTATAACAGTACAAAAGTTAGATACGGAGAAAAATCCTGGGATCCTGTAAGAACAAACTGGTTTACAAATAGAGAGAGAATAAAAACTGGTTTACCAATCAGGTGAGTTATTCCATCAATCCCTGGATGAATGCCAGTAACCCGGTCGACCGCACGAAAGCCATGCAACAATGGAACACCCTCAAGGAAACACTGGAGAGCGTCGGTGGAGAGATCAATGTCATGGAGTCCAATGTCCGTTTGTACGTTTGATGTTTGTTTAGTTTAAAGAAAAGAAGTTTTGAAGAAAAAAACTCATTTCATGCATCTTAATCTTCGTCATTGGTCCCGCTCATTAAATACTCCAAGTATCCTGTAGTGCAGCGTAGCAAATGTAGTGTAGCGAGCAAATCCATTCAAAAAAGTTGTTGATGCGAAAATAAAGGTTGAGGGAACTTAAAACATTCAGGATGCACCGAATTTGCCAGACATCGTCTTTTCTGCCAATGCTGCCGTCTTGCGCAACGGAAAGGCGTACTTGGCCAACTTCCACAATAAAGAGCGGCAAGGGGAAAGGTTATTCATTAATCCTATTCAAAAATCATGAGGTAGGTTAGGGCCCCTTTGTTTACTGTTATAATAATCTTCCTCGCGCTTGTTCCCGCCTCGCGGCAGAATAAGCGCTGCTCTGAGATGCAGGACAGACCTATCCTGGTAGAACAGGGGCTGTCCGCTAGATCACTGCTAGTTTGAATAGCAGCCGTGGGGAGAGTCAGATTCGTGTATGAGCACTACCAACATTTCTTAACCCCTTGGTTTGGGTGTATCTGTCCGGGGTGTGATTCGAACTGCAGACTCTTTGCAATAACGCACTACCATTATGCCACACCGGGACTTTGTTTACTATTATGTATACTATTATAATACATTCGAAGGATGTGAAAAGCTTCCTGCGTTCTCTCTCTCACACCTAAGATTGACTCACTCGCTCGCCTTCTTTTTTACTCTTGCCTTTTCCTTCTTCTTCAGTCTCTCGCACCCCTCTCCCATTCACCCTCTTACTGACCTTATTTTCCTTTTCGGCTCTAGCCATCATTAATTTTTGTCCAGTTTATTTGAGCATAAAATTTTTCATGCTCTAGCTGATCAGTACTCAGATTTGTGCAAAGAGATCAAAAAGTCTTTCATTTTTCAGAGCTCATTACAAAAAATGGTTTGAGAAGAATGGCTACAAAACATGTGGCACAACGGAACTGGCATTCGAAGGTTAGATAAAAGCAAAGTCATCATGGCTTTGCTTTGGCTTATCATCAAAATCACACAGAGAATTGATCAAAATCACACAAGCTGTGATTTGAAAAAAGATATAACAATGAAATATTTCATGCTAAGCAGATTTTTCTCCATTTTGACACTCAAAGAAGTCGTTGTGCAATAGACTCAGCCAAAACACACAGTCTTGAGTCAGAATATCTAGTAAGATGAAAAAGATCATCTTGATTGATAACTAAATAGGAATACATTGTGTACTGAATCTTTCTTCTTCACAAGGCGCGGGTGACGCTTTGTGGGCAGGAAAGGACTGGAACAAACTTTTCGTTGGAGTTGGCCCGCGAACTGCTGTGGGAGTGCTTCCTCTTCTTTCGGAAGAATTCGCTGATGGCACACAGTTGCAAGTGATCGGATGTCATCTTATCGATCAGCGGTAGGTCTTACGACTATATACACATAATATTCATAATTAAATCGGACAGCGTTAGGTCTCACCAAAACCGATCAGCCGTAGGTTTCACTAAAATCAATCGGCCGTCGGTATCACTAATATCTATCAGCGGCAGGTCTTATTAATGTCTGTCCACGGTAGGTTTTACTTATGTATATCTATCAGCGGTGGGTCTTACTGATGTCTATTCTTGGTGGATCTTAGTACGATCATTCCGGGGTGAGTCTTTTACCATATCGAATATCGAAAAAAATTTCAATTTGTGAATTATTTTTCCTTAACCGATTTATGTAAATATGTTGTATATATGCAATAGACATACAGATAATATGATAAACTTCTCTGTGCTTATCCCAGCCTCTCGGCACGGTACGCGTTCTACGCGTTCAAGGCAAAATATAGACCTAAACAACTTAGCAGAACCATTGGATGCTCTCCCTGGGTCACTACTGGAATGTATAGCAGCAAAGATAGTCAAGTTCCTGCAAGCACTAAAATTTCTGCAACCTTTGGTTTGGGTGGTATTGTTCATGGTGTCTTCTTTTGTGACTGACGTTCACAAATTTGAAGGGAACATAAATTTATTTTATGCACAAGAGACACGAAAACCTTATAAAATTCGGGTTTTTTCTTCTTTAAAATGTGCTAAAATTCTTAAGATACATCTAATACACTACTTATGAGCTCAAATTATGTATGTGTTTAAATACCCACACGATCACAGAAAGTAGAAAACATTTGAAAAAATTTAAGCAAAACGCAACTCGGCACATATCGTCTGAAAAACCTCTTGGTTCTCAGACGGACCCAGAAGGATTTTCTCAGAAAACTTTTGATCATATATGAACACCCTCTGGTGCCGCAAACAAACCCAGAATCTGGAGCCATGCGCATCCCGTTGCAGCTTCTACCACATCGACACGGCTTTCTGCCCGTTGAACGAGGAACTGGCAATGTACTATCCAGATGCATTCGATCAAATGACTCTTCACAACATCAAGAATCATGGCGTCGACCTATTCCCGGTGAGATCATCACATCGTAAGCCTGAGATCATTTTCTTGATTAATTGTATATAGCCACTTCCATATGTTCCAACAGCTTCAATATATAGTGATCTTACAGTTAATTGTTTGTGAAGAAAGTCGAACTCTCTAGATGATTTTTTGTGGGATAGACTACATATAAACCTTTTTCTCAAACGCATGAAGTTTTTTTCAAATTGTGTTCCAGAATTACATTTTTTTTTAAAAAACAAATCTTTATTTCTTCTGTGATTGTGGTTGTATAAATTTGTCTCTTTTTTACCAGATCAGGAATCATTTTTAGTGTATCGATTAGGTCAATTAACCACGTATTTTTTAAGGTCACGGAGAAGGAAGCCAGCAACTTTGCTTGTAACGCTGTCGTTGTCGGGAAGAATGTCGTCATGCATAAGAACAATGACTCGATGGCTGTCAAGCTGGAAAGGGTATCATCGAACCTTACTGTAACCTCCTAATGAGTTCAAAAAACTGCAATGTCAAAGTTGTTTGTAAAATAATCTTTGAAATTGGAATAGACTCTAAGCATTGGTCGCCCTTGGAGCAAAGACGAAGGTTCGATTCCCACAAAATTACGATTTTTGTGCCACTTCGGCGAGCATTTTCCATTATCTTATATTAAATTAGATGAAGAAGAGAGGGGTTGCATCGACAGCCCAAGCTGAAGATCTATGTTTACTGTCCACAGGAAACGAATAAGCTCTCCCAAAATTGTATTTTCTGAACTGAAAACTTTTAAAAAATTAGAAATAATTTTTTTTACATTGTATGTTTTTGTTCCCTGAATTCTCATAATCACTGGATTCATTGCAGCTTGGGTACACGGCTCATTTTGTCGACATGTCGGAGTTTATCAAGTCGG
The DNA here is from genome assembly GCA_964056735.1 of Allodiplogaster pararmata. Taxonomy (NCBI): domain Eukaryota; kingdom Metazoa; phylum Nematoda; class Chromadorea; order Rhabditida; family Diplogasteridae; genus Allodiplogaster; species Allodiplogaster pararmata. Next base: position 7,005,595 of record OZ057409.1, on the reverse strand, counting down.
GTGGATCAGCGAAATGCTGCACAATTCAGCTTTTTTGAAAATTGAAAAAATAACTTTCGTTATCTCCACTAGTTTTATTGGATCAAACGAAAAAACTTATCTTTTTTTGGAATAATCAGAATAACAGGTGATTTCGTTTTTTTCGGCAAGTTTATAACATTTTGAGAGTAAAAATTAATAAATTAAAAAGCGCAAAGTTCGAAAATTCTTGAAGAATCAAACGCTTGCTACTAAGGCTAGATACAAATCATATGATGAATTTTTTTAATTAGAAAAAAGCTGCTTAATCCTCAATTATATGTATGTAGTTTTTGTAGCTTGTTCATTGTTTCATTTTAATCATGTCCACTAAAATTTGTGTTAAAATAAATCAATGAAGCCGCTGCTTTATTACAAATCGAGAAGTCCGTTAAGTTCTATTCCTCGCCTTTTATTGAAAAGAATCGTTTCAACAATTTTGTTTTTTTATATAGAAGAAAGTTGAGAGAGAAAAAACTTTCAATACTGTATTAAAAAAATCTAACTCGGGCTCATTCTCGTCTTCATACAGGGTGTGCAGTGCCCTTGGAAGATAAAAGCCCTTGAACTAATATAACCAGAATCTGCTCCCTAGGTCATTTCCAGTCTCCGCAGCACGTGGAGATTAATAGATGTCAATCACCACAGAAAAGTCTCAAACTTTTGTTTTTGAGTATCTGTCCGGATAAAAGTCGAACTCGGGAGCCTTCGCCCCGTAGTTGCACCCACTACCATAATGCCACATCCGGACTCATCCAGTTATCTTCGCATAACTATAATGGAAGCTTTCAAATTCATAAATTGCTATCAACCTCTCAAACTTGGCTTTTCTAAAGAGAAAAACTACGCTATTTAACCACAAGTAAAAAGTCTATCGTACCTCTAGATTTTCTACGGTTGGGTTCATAAAGTAACAACCCAACTTATCTTTGTTTTCATAACCTTATTGAGTCCAGCAAATGAAGAAACATAAACAGACTTGGGTAAGATGTCACATATGCCAATTTTAAATTTTCGCACGCATCGTTCTAACCTAAAAGTTATTAATTTCTTCTCTTAACTTGAAATTTGATTTTTGAAGCGGGAAATCATCAGCACCCGAATATTAAGCATATCCTGATGAATTTATCATTTTATTTTCTCGCCACTCTCACCCAACTGCGGGGACCCATAGAGAAGATGAGATTTTTCAGGGCAAAGGTCCGTGGTCTGGTTTCATCGATCTCTCTCGGTCAGATCTTGTATAGTTTCGCTTAAAAATCCACCCCCATCAGAAAAAAAGTTAGAATTTAGCAAAAACTGACTAAGAGCGATGCAATGAACTAGGTCTTAGGTTATCAATTCTATTATATAGAAAAACCGATCGATAAAAACTGGATTGAATGATTAGGTCGTATAAAATGAAATGAAATGGCTTAATAAACGAATGTGGGTATATAAGAGATCGAGCAAAGAGAAAAGGAATGATTGAAAGGTCGAGTAAATGAAAAGATAAACTAACAAAACTTCGTTTTCATTCAATACAGCTTGTCAAAGAGCGCTGAGATTCGAGCCTTACTTGGTTGAACGTTGAAAAAATTACGAGAACCAAACGGCTTCGAATTGAGATAAATTCACTTTTTAGTTTGAGGAAATCATGCAGTAAGCAACCGCTCAAAAGACATTCTCGAATGAAACTCATAATGAATTTAATCTAATCTCTGAAGATGGACAATATATTCCCACCTTGTTAAGTCTTGGTATTTCCGTTTCATGAAAAAGTCTTTTTCTCATTTGTAACGCTCGCTTCTTTGTCACTTAATGAAATTTAATTTTCTACTAAAAAAAACAATGAATAGTAGAAAGTCCTCGCCAAAAAGCTTGAATTCTCTCAAACCTCCTTGAATTTTTCCACGTTCTGTGTTTCTCGCTTCTATAAGAATGCCTGAAAGCTTCTGTATGGTTCCCAGATAGGCACTTTCAGCCGAGAATTTGCTCATGAAAGAGGCACTAAATGGTGTTTCATTGCCGATGGGAGGAGAAACGGAAAAAAGAGAAGAAAATAAGGAGAGATCTCAAAGAGCTCTGTGAGGAACAGTCAACGCTTTCAAGGACGAGAAATGTCGGCCGCTTCAGCAATACTTCTCGTCTCGAGCTTCTTCTTCATAGGTCATTCCGAGATTGTCTTCCAAGAGCAGGAACCTTTCCAATGTGGCAGTACAAGCTACCTCGATTCGCCCATTGTGGTGAATTTTTTTTCATTTTCAAGTTCAAATTCGAACGCTTTATTTTTAAAGCCATTTGACCTGAAACTTCATTGATTCGAAGAATTCCTTTTTTTTCGTCAGTTCTTTTTAGTGAGTGAGGAACGTTGAATGAAAACTGGAGTGATCACTGTTTCGGCGTTAAGGCCTTAAGGTTAAGGCCTTAAGGCCCCCCCCCGTGTCGAAATCTTTTTTCTGGCATTTTTTCAGTTAAAACAGACTTGAAATCTGCACGTGCAAAATGTATAATGATACAAAAACCAGAACTTACCCCGCACTTTTTCACGCCTCTTTGTAGAGTAATCGCTCCTCTGAGATCACATACAAACATCACCCCCTCAAAACCACGGCCTGTTCCCTAAGCCACTGCTAGCTGAGTTGAAATATGTATAGCAGCAGTTGCGAGAGTTAAGCTTGAGAAAGCAATCCCTTGAGGATAATTATTCAAGGGAAGAAGAGTGTATTTATTGAACAATACTCATACTCATTAATATCATTGAACATCATGACATACAAAACTTATTACTGAGCAAAGAGCAAACTCAGATATAGCGCAATACTCTAAAGATTAGCAATTCTACTTTGGTATCGTAGTGGGAAGCTGTACATCCGGTCAGAGCAAAAGAGGGTCCGTTTTCACACTGTAAAATCGCTTTTTGTTTGTGCAAAAGTGTATCCATACTTTGTCTCAACAAGGCGTTACTGCCTTTAAGAGGGAAATCAATACAGTAACTGAGCGATTGTTGATTATAGTTGTACTTAAATTAGCTTTTTCATAGTTCTACTTCAATCGAACGGACAACCGCTGCCTGAGCATCAGGAAAGGTTGCCATCCATCGTCGATCACCACAATGCATGACAGCCTGGAGGACTGCATTAAAAAGAACTTTGGCCGTCAGTTCTGGCAATCTTCGCTGATGAAAACTAGAGAAAAACCAGGGAATTTGAAATATATTATATAACACATTGGTAGCCTAGTTGAAAAGAACTTCGCCGAAAACCCAAAGACGCTAGTTTGAATACCGTCCAATGATGGATTTTCAGAATGTTTTCACGATTCATTCTCTGTTTTTTTTTCCTTTAAAATATTCGAAATGACACGAGAAGAACAAGAAAACACAACGGCTGTTCATTTTTCCTCATAGTCTTTTCGAAGCACAGAGAATGTAAATATAACAGCTTCGTAGTTCCAGTTTTGGGCTCGTTATAAAAGTTTGTTCTAGAGGAAGTTGATTTAGAATTGATTTATTTGAACTTTCTATACAAAAAGTACTCGCAAAGAGAATTTTTTTGCTGACAATCTGCCTTAACGTGAATAAGGGCGAAACATGCCGCTAGCTTTCAGATGCTGTTAGCAACTTTGACGCATGCTGATTGTGAGTAAACATTGTGATAATATGTATGTATGCGAATTAGGAAGTATCTGTGCATTCTCCCTAAAAAAGTGAACGTTTGAAACGCAGTGATATTATTCTTTTATATTTTACCGAGCTGTTTGGTTAGCAAATTTAATTGAAGTCTTTCCTTATAATCAAGCCAGAGACTTACTAAAATTTTCTGGATATTGTAGATAGTTTCAAGATTATGACATAAATGCTGCAATATGGCATCAAACGGTCAAATCCCGGTCCGAGATGGCATCCAGATCAATCGATAAAGATAAATGCATGATTGAAATAAGAGTGGGCAGCTTTTTTATATAACATTTATAAATACGAAATCACATGCTAATATTTGGTTGATATACCACATACCAACGACCATATTCTTTCAGCCAAGCTAGTATCGAAAAAGACCGTCTTCTGTCAAGGTGACTTTTACGGGAAACAACCGTTCCTCTACAGCTATGGTTCAAAGAAGGTTCAGGTACGTAAATACGGGAAGTGGGTAAAATTGTCTTGAGGGTGCGTCAATTTCTACACCCTAGCATGAAAAAAGCTCTCCGAAAAAAACCTGTAACTTCTGAATAAAACAGACCTCACCTCAGCTGCCTCTTTTAATTCACATACATACTTGAAGATTCGTTTTAGGCACCGTACTGTAAAACGCTCAAATTACTGTACTCCCTTAAACGCTGCCTAAGTACCGTACTTTATGAACCGCTGTTCTGTTCAGGTACCATACTTGATGAACCGCTGCCATCTGGAAGAGCGCATGTGTCCGCCCGGAACGGGTTGCTCCATGGGGGCATCGTCTGCGACTTGTTGTTATATAGACAAGGAGGGGGAAAGTGAGTTAGAATGGACGATTCTAAAACAAAAAAAAAATTTTTTTGGTTTTCAAACTCTGATAAGGACGACAAATACTTCTATACAAGAAGATAACAGGGTCACTGGTATTCACAGAAAAATTGTGTGCGTAGATCAGGGCCATAGAGCGTTCCACATTGTAATATTACACTCAAAGGTGTATCATCCATCATGAATTGGTAACGCTCCGGCTAAGAGAAATGGCTGGTTTCGATCACGCCCAGACTATATTTTGTCCGTAGTTTAATCGTTTTAATGGTTTACGCAGTTAGTTAATCAATTGCTACAGATTTTAAGAGCTTTTCCGAAATGGTTCAAAAGTTTTCTTTTGTTGAGAAAATGTTGTCTCACTAATATTCATCAGCTGTAGGTGTTCGTAGTTGAGAAACAAGAATTAAGCGATGCGACATTTTTGCAGGCAACTTCCAGGGGGTCTTCTCCGTTGCAAATCTTTGAGGCCTCCTTGGATTCCTTTATGCTACTTACGATTAAACTTGTTGAGTCTCCCAGAACGATTTCATTTACTTGCTTCCATTTGAACTGAGATGCGAGTCAAATAAACGATTTTTTGCTCTGTTGAAGACAAAACACATCAACCTAATTAAGGAGAAAAAACTATATAAATTCTCTTCTACACATCTGAGAAGCAGTGAAGCTTGGATAAGACGAAATATAATGGAACTACAAATTTGTAGGTAACGCACTAGCTCTCGGCAAGAAAAAGACGGCAAGTTCGATTCCACCTCGTGGGATAGTACGTTATAAAAAAAAGACAAATTTTTACTCTCTTGTATACATTGCAGTTAAGACACTTTCAACAGAAAAAGTTGACATCATTTTTCTGAGAAAGCTTTCGTTTTTGTTGAGTGGCGAGTGAAAGTCTAAAGAAAGTATTCTTTGGACTTTCACTCGCCACTGATTTCGTAGAAAACTGTTTTTCTGGTTGAATAATCTCCAACACATGTTGAGTTCAATTAGAAATGCTCTAAAGTTATTCAAGACAAAGAGTCATACATAGCTATATCACAATACCATGTTGAAAGTGTTCCGGGTTGTTAAATCCTTTTTAGAACAGAGACGTGGAAATGCTGATATGATATCCATTTACAGATAAACTTACATGTTTAAGACGCAAGATACTCAAAGGTATGACATGCTTCTGTACACAACCGATTTTGTTTCACCGTTATCACCCCACAGAACTCAATCCCATAACTGAGCGGTTAATGTAACCGACCTAAAAAAACATCTCACTCGAATACATTGTTTGTCAGAGTTTACATGTTTCGAACAAACTACCGTAGTCTGATAAATTGGGAAAGATTCGAAAGCAGTTGAACAAAAATAGTTTGTGAAAGATATTTCGATATCTGGAAGAGTATTGAACCTCCTTTTTCAAAAAAAATTATGTGGAAGAGTCGTTTGTTTTCTATTTCATCGACTGCACAAAACGAGAGATCTACGTCTTTTCTGTAGTTTTTCTCACTTTGTTTACAAAGTGACACGTTTGTGTAGATATACGATAAAGTAGTATCATATTATTATATTCATAGTGATAATGAAATTGATAGTTTGTCATTATCCTTTCTACTAGTAGTTCTCACAATTTGTGTTTGCCTTCCCTACGAAAAATCGGGCATCAAAAAAGCAAGCACTTGTTTGAAATATCTTCTAGTAAAAATCACCTGATGAATAAGATCTATAATATTGCTATTATTCTTTCGCTGTTATTTTTCTCCTAAGATTATGTTATTCAAGAGTTACATTTATAAAATTGGAATAGAATTAAGAAGTTAGAAAAGAGGCTCGGAACCGTGTACGCATTAAAAAACCCGAGTGTCTTAAAATCTCTCCAGATGAAAGAGTGGGTAGAGTTTCTTCTGCTGGCTTCTTTGTTTCCATTGTTCGCAACAACACCTTCTCCTCAACTCTATTCATCTGTCAAAATGTTTTCCGTCTTCCTTCTCCAATATATCTCTTTTTGTTTATGTCTATCTCTGGTTCCTTTTTATTCTTGCTCTCTCCTCTCTCTCTCTCTCTATCTCTCTCTTTCACTTTCTCACTTTCACTCTCTTTCTTTCTTTCTAGCAATCTTTATCTCTCTCAATTTCTCTCTTTTTTCTCCTTATTTCACTCTTTGTCTCTGTTTCTCTCCTTCTCTCTCTCTCTCTCTCTCTCTCTCTGCATGGCTCTCTTTTCCGCTTTCTCCTTCTTTCTATCTCTGTTTCTCTGCCCCACACTATCTGTTCTTCTCAGCCTTCCCACTCCTCCTTTTCCCCTTCTACTTCTGTCATTTTCTATTTTTGTCTGCGCTTCTCCTCCCACTTCTCTACTTCACTCCAGTGCTGCTGAAGCGGCGCCTTCAATTCGAATCCTACTCAATTACAATAGGTAATTGTGGGCCGCTCTGGCAACAAAGCCAATTCGTTGAGAAGGGAAGACAGAGGAAGAAGGGTTCAGAGTTAAACGCAGAGATACAAGGGTACTGGGAAAGGAGAGTAGAGAAGGGGATGAGCAGCACGCACAAACGGGGGATAGAGCAACAGAGAGAAAGAGAAAGAGAGAGAGAGAGAGAGAGAGAGAGAGAGAGAGAGAGAGAGAGAGAGAGAGAAATGAAGAAAGAGAGAGAGAAAGTAAGAAAGAGAGAGAGACAGACTACTAGAAAGGGATAACTCTTTATAAAGATAGTACAGACTAAAAGGTTGAAGTAGCTTACTTCACTACTCATCTCTCTTCCTTGTGCCTTGTCGCCGTCCTCACATAATCCGAACAGCTTCAACTACACGGTTCACGAAGAGGTAGGAATTGTGAGGTCTTACTCTCTTTTTCTCTCTTTCTCTACCTCTCATTCTCTCTCATTCTCTCAACCTTTTCCCCTTCACTTTTCTCTTGTTCTCTCTCTCTCTCTCTCTCTCTCTCTCTCTCTCTCTCTCTCTCTCTCTCTCTCTCTCTCTCTCTCTCTCTCTCTCTCTCTCTCGTTCTATCTGACTGTTTTTGATCTTTCGAGTTTCATGTTCTTTTTTAAATTTTATACGAGCTTCTCAAACTTTTAAGAAATGGTCAGAAAATTTCATTGAACCTTTTTTCACGTGGTTTTGAATATGAAAATGCCGGGAATAGTAGGTAACTTAATAAATATAGAGGAAACAAAGGAAAATAAAAGTACATGTAAAAAAGAGAGAGATGAGGCTGCAAGAGAATGAGGTTTTTTTCAAAGAGTGAGAAAATAGAACAAAATACAGTGAAAGTATACAGAACACTTTCCATCAACTTCACTGAATTCACTTTTTTTTGTGACAGTCTCATCTGTTTCGTCACTCAACATGATGTTTTGTTTCAAGCAGAATAAAAAAAGAAAGAACAGAGAAGAGAGAGAGAGAGAGGAGACTAAGAGACCTACTCAATGTGATAGTAATGGTTTCACCAAAAAGAGATTCGAGGACCAGAGCCACAGCTGGACTTTTATTACTTCATCTGAAACCTCCCTATTTTCTGTGTCCGAAATGTACATAGTAGGCTATAGTTGTTTTGAATAATAGTTCAGTCTAGCTCAGTTGAGTAGAAATGAGCTGAGTTGAGTTAACTTGCTATGCCGGTGCAGAAAAACAGCCGTAGTTTGGGTCAAGCAGTAAGAAAGACCTTCATATAAATCGTTTGCCTAAACTCCGATTGCTCCTCACGCATTTGTGCTGACCATTAGCCGGTGGACCCGAAACGCCTTCTTTTCCCTGCTTCCTCTCTCTCTCTCTCTCTCTCTCTCTCTCTCTCTCTCTCTCTCTCTCTCTCTCTCTCTCTCTCTCTCTCTCTCTTTCTCTCTCTATCTCTCTCTCTTTCTCTCTCTCTCTTTCTCTCTCTCTTTCTCTCTCTCTTTCTCTCTCTCTCTTTCTAGCTTTAGTATTTTTCTCTTTTCTTTCTCTCTATCCCTCTTTCTTTTCTCTCTTTCTTTCATTCTCTACCTATCTCCATTCTCTCTGTCTCTCTCTTACACTGTCCCTCTATAAGCCTCTCTTCCTCTCGCTCACCATCACTCTCTCTTTCTCTCTCTCCTTCTCCCTTTGTCTCTTTGTCTCCCTCTCCCCCTATCTCTCTCATTCCTTGTTAATTGGAAGGAGAGACAGGTCGGCAAAAGTGATTGCGCCTTTCCTGACACCCCATCTTAATCTTACACCGCTCCCTCTTCTGAACACATTGTTCTGGGTCAAATGGAAGTGCGCGCGCCCAAGAAGAAGAGTTAACCAACATCAAGGCTCGATCTTCTTCATTTCGGGTGGCTAGTGCTCTGTAATTATGGGGGTCAGGGGGGAGAGAAAGCCCAAGACATGAGTGCATCAAAGTAAGAGCAGCTATGCTTTGCGACAGCGGGCAGAAGAAGACATGGTGAAGGGAGTAATTGGATTGCTCAAGGCACTGTGTGTCGCTTGCATAATCTGCCGATTGGTTTGGATAATTGGTGTTCACCCCTCGGTTGAGAATTTTCAGTGCCTACTACTGTGAGAATCATTCATTCGTTTCGAAATGATAATGGCAACTTGTGGGGATAAAGACAGTTGTACAATAGTTTCTATCACAAATTTCTTGAGGCATGCGAACAACAGAAACCGCTTCTCGGGCCAATGAGTCTTGCTGAATGTTTCTTTGTCTTTTGTGATTTTTTGTGCCTCTCAGCTCGGTTTCAATTACCAGTGAGAGCAGCGAGTCTCGTTCAATTACCAGTGAGAGCAGCGAGTCTCGTTCCATTACCAGTGAGAGCAGCGAGTCTCGTTCCATACACGTCATAAGTGTTTGATTATTTTTGCGTGATCAGTCGTGTAAAACCTTTGTTCTGTTTTCTGTATCTCTTTCTCTCACTCTTTCTCTCTTACTCTCTTTCTCTCTTTCTCTCACTATTTCTCTCTTTCTATCTTTCTCTCACTCTTTCTCTCTCTTTATCACTCTCTAATATTGCTCTATTTCTCTATTTCCATCTTTTTTACCTTTTTCTCAGCTTCTTTTCCTTTTTAATTATATGTACATATATGTTATCAATTCCTTACTTTTTATGACTCTTTCTCTCTTTTTTTTGTTCACTTGAATTTCGAATTCCTTTTCGTAAAAGTTTTTTCTGTTCATCTCTCCTTAATTTCTAAGCTGTTTTTTTTCTTTCCGATGCAGTCTCGGGATTTTTCTTGCATTTTAACCGTTTTTTCCTATGCATTTAACATTCTACCACTTTAAAGTAATACATCGCTTCTTTTTTCTAAAAGTGACTTACGCTAGCGTAATCCACGTAGTGTTGGGTCCCATTAAAATCTTCTAGGGGGTTATTCAGTAGAGGTGGGAGCAGAGAAACTATTGTTCACTCCAAAAGAGAAGAAGTCAACACAAGCGTAAAGATTGGTCAGTATAATATTATTTACATTCATATGTCGAACTCAGAGACGTTTTTTTTTGTTGGTTGGTTTTTGATATTTCCTTTTTTTAAATAATGGGCTCACTTTTTATCTTTCTCTCTCTCTATCTCTCCGTCTTTGTCTCTTTCTCTCTTTCTCTCTGTGTCTCTGTGTCCTCTCTGCCTCACTTTTTGTCTCTCTGACTTAATCTCTTTATTACTTTCTCTGTTTTATCCTTCTTTATATTTGAACTAAGAATAAAAACGAAAAAAAGATTGTTTTGATATCTAACGCGAGTGCAACGAATACCTCGAAATTCTAAATTAGAGAAAGAGGAAAAAGCCAGGTATAGTATATTCATACCCGTTTTAAAGCAGCCGGTACGGACGGAGACACATACTAACTGAAATGTTCGTAATCTCTGGCAGATGCTTATACTGATGACTTCCACACTTTCTTGCACCTCTGCCATAATCTCTTTCCGAACCTCTGATTTGCTCGCCCATGAAAAGATACGGTCTTAGCTCATATAACGGAATAGGACTGGAAACATTTCGAACCCCCCTTTGTCATCCCTCCCACCCTTAATAAGAATTCAATAATGCCGAGATTCGCCCGAGGCTATCTATGTCCAAGTGCTTCTTCCTCTCTTCACTCTAAATTGTTCTCCAGAAGTAGATCTGAGCTTGTAAAGTAGACGGGAAACGCTGGAGATAATAGAAGTTGAGAGGTTTCGGTCAAGCTAGGCCTTGGGTAATAGGGGAGGTTGAGAGGATGAACAAGACAAAGAGCAAGCAAGCGGAGGTCGACAGAATACTGGAACACTCTGCGACAAGCGGGTGAATCAGAAAGTAGACAGGGGAAAAGGGGTAGGGGGTGCAAAATAGGAAGAAGGCTGTGGATACTAAGGGGGGGTAGGGGGTGCATAATAGGAAGAAGGCTGTGGATAGTAAAAGAAGAGAATAAAAGGCTAGGCCAGTGATACTCCCCGCTTCTCTTTCTTGCCGATTTTCTTTCTTCTTCACCCAAGTTCTTTCGTCCATTTCATTTTTGCTCCAGATGAATAGAATAAAACAATGCATCTTCTTCCGTGGCTCCTCCCCGTATTTTCCTCTTCATGTCTTTTCCCTTCTATTCCATTTCAGACTTTTGTCATACGCCTCTTATTTTGGGCCAGTTTTCTCAATCTATTCTTCTCTTTCTCTCCCACTCTCTCTCCTTTTCACTGTCATTATTTTCTTCACTTAATCACTTTATTCCTCTTTGTCCCCCAAGTTTTTAGTCTGACTCTCTCTCTCTCTCTCTCTCTCTCTCTCTCTCTCTCCTCTCTCTCTCTTCTCTCTCTCTCTCTCTCTCTCTCGCTCTCTCTCTCTCTCTCTCTCTCTCAATTTTCGCTCCTCTCAGTTTGTGTGTCCTAATCTCTCTATTCGCCGCCCTCCCCCATCCTTTGTATTGCCTTTCACACTTTCGGGAGCAGATACGGTAGGTCTAGGAAGAAAAAGCATTGTAGTCACCATTGCCTATCTGGAGCCCTCTCAGCGATTAATCCAGAATTCAGAAGTATGTTACGTCTGATTATTAGATTGATTGTCGAACGGGTAATGGGCTCAATATCTCAATTAGATGTACAGAGATGTCTGGTTTTGATCTCATTCCGTGGACCACCTTTAATGGTCCTTTTTTTGAATTTTTGCTTAATCTTAACCAGGCGTCCCTATACTTGAACTACTACGTCATTAAGTAGTTGCTTAGCAAACTTTCAACCTCAATGGCAAGCGTTTTTGGTCATTATTTGTCTTCATAGATAAATATAGTTATCAAGTAAAACTTCCATTCACTACCACCCTTTTTGATAAGAGTTTGCTCATTGTTGCGAAAGTTCCAGCTCTGTTTAATTCAACTGCTCAAGGTTGTTTTTTTTGTTGTGTCAACAGCGGGTGGATCAATAGACTACATACATATGTTGATCGGATGCATCAAACGATTATCCTTTGATTCTAGTTTACATATTCAGAAAGATTGTAAGCACCTTATGGTCTGCTTTTCTGTAGAAACACTCGCGCAATGGTTTAAAATTCGACCACCATCTTTTCCAATCTGCTTCCTTCCCTCTTGAGGCAAATATTCTTACCCAGAGGATCAAGAAATGTCAGAGGGGGTATTACCACACTTATTATCCACGAGAGCATAAGAGTCGTCTAACGTTTAGGCCCGGCTGGGTTCGACCTGGCTTCGGTTGGGTTCGGATAGGTTTAGCTGATTTTGGTTGGTTCGGTTGGGTTTGGGTTAGCTCGTTTGGATTTGGCTGGGTTCGATCCCGTACCTCGAATTAGCTTTCGTACATAATTGTGTAATTTGGTCAACTCTAAAAGACATAAAAACATTGAAGAAAAAAAGAATATTCTGCTGTGATAGCCTTCTCTTTGCATCGATCAATTCACTTTCTATAAGTAATATTTTTCGTATTTAAGATGAACTTCTTGATTAGCTTCTCTCCATACGTGCATATATATACATATGTATAACTATCCCTTTGTTTTCTATGTATAACTATCCCTTTGTTTTATCCCTTTTTATATAACTATCCCTTTTCTTGTATAACTATATGTATATGTATATGTATATGTATATGTATAACTATATGTATAACTATCCTTACATATATGTATTATGTATATAACTATCCCTTTGATTACCCATATTTTCATATGCTGCTCATTCTTCTCATGGTATTTTAACCCTTTTTTTTATTTGTTGTGCTATCATTGGTTGTGCTATCTTTCTCTCTTTTTTCTCTCTTGTTCTCTCTCCCTCCCTTTCTCTTCCTACTTTTTTTTTTGTTCTAACACATTGTATTTCAATCTAACCTCTCTTTAACGTTTTCTTTTGAATTCTTTCTTCTTTGAAAATGGCCATTTCTCTTCTTTTTAGCTTGAATCTTAGTTTTATTTGTGAGTTCTAGCTTATTCCAGCAAGGGCATGGATGAATAAAATTTTCTTCAAATGATGAGAACCACAGACTTATACAGTTGATCTATCTTAATTGAAAAAAATCTCTTTTTTTGTGATTTTCCTCTCTCTTTTCCTTTTTTTGCTTTCTCTTGACTCTATTCCACTCTCTCGCTCTTTCTATCTCTTGCTTTCTTTTTGGTATGTTTTTCGTTCTGAAAGCATAGAATCCCCTTACTTGTTCTTATATTTTTTTTGTTATTCTATCAGTTCTTAATTTTGCCTGCGAAAACACGATCTCCTTAGGACTTCAACGATAGTTTTGCAAGCTGGCAATAACTTGTTTCTGCCTAACAGACAGGGCCTGGATGTGGGGATTGGTTAGAAGTGCACAGGTACACTGCAAAGAACTGAAGCAGAGAGCGGAAGGAGAGAGAGAGAGAGAGAGAGAGAGAGAGAGAGAGAGAGGAGAGAGGAGAGAGAGAGAGAGAGAGAGAGAGAGAGTAAGAGGGAGAAAGGGTGAGAGAATCGAGAGAAAAATAGAGAGAGGGTGGTAAAGAGAACAGAAAGAGACGAGGTCAGAACAAAGATGTGCTCAGGTTGAGTGGACAAATTATGTAATTCGAAAGAGCAAAAGAGGATGTATAAATAGAAAGACTGAAAAAGAGAATGAAGCAATGATGTTGAATGGGGGAGACAGAGAGAGAGACAAAAACTAAGATGGAAAGATTAATGAACTCATAGAATGAGTGGAATGGAGAAGCTTCTCTCTATTTCTTACTCTCTTTCTCTTTTTTCTCTCTTCTCTCTTTCTTTTTTCACCTCTCTCTGCCTCTCCCTCTCGCTCTTGCTCTCTTTCTTCATCTCTCTCTTTCTCTCTCTTTCTTTCCTTTCTCTCTTTCTCTTCCTCTCGCTCTCTCTCTCTCTGTTAAATGTCCACGCTCTTCATATACACAAATAGGTCTAAAACAACAACACAACTAGAACCTGAAAAAAGGAAAAGTAAGCACGGAGGCTTTTGGATTTACTTTGAAAACCAGATCAGACAGTCTAGGCCAGAAGTAAGAAAAAAATCAGCACGGAAATAGGTTGACGACGAAGGCTTTGAAAAAACGGTATGCACTTTAATAGGCATGCCAAGGCGATTGAGGGTATATTCGTATAGTTTGTATGTAAGCATATTCATAGGCGTCGAAATTTTAGCAAAAAATACTAATCACATAGTACAAACTAATCATAACCCAGAAGGACGGGTAAAGGTTACAACATAAAACAATACAAAATATACCATCACGTACAGTTCATATTCATATCTTTATTGCCAAAGGGATAACGTGTTCAGTGTTATCACTAACATGGTGCCAGATAAGGGTTTAGG
>OZ057409.1:6932796-6991189 GCA_964056735.1 Allodiplogaster pararmata | reverse complement strand
CTCTCTGTCCTCCCCACCTTTTCTAATTATCTCTACATATATGTCTCTCTCTCTTTCTCACTCTCTTTTTCTCTTTCTTTTAATCTCTCTTTTTCCTCTTCTTTGAACCTTTTTTCATATATTTTTTAGTTTCACTGGAGAACCTCGTATTTTTAATGTTTTTTTAACCCTTGTTTTGCATATATATTTGTATGCTCAGGTCATTTGTGATTGATTTTTATACATATAAAGAAATAAGAAGTTTCTCTTCTTCAGTCATTCGAACATCATTGTTAACTTGTATTAACGAAGGTTTGATTATCTCTCCAATCCTCCTCAGCTTCTGTTTTCATTTTCAACTTGACCTCCATCTACAAGAGATATTTTTCGAACCTAACTACAAACAATTTTTTCTATCATTCACATGCATAACACCTGTAATTCTTTAACTATTTTTTTCTCTCGATCCTTTTTTTTTCCTCTAACTTTTTATTTATTTCTCTATTTCTCTTTCACTCTCTAACCTTTTTTCGCTTTATCTTTTTTACTCTCTCTACCATTTTCTATCTCTCTCCCTTTTCATCAAAAATTTTTTTCTCTATGTTATATTGACATGTTCTTCCCTCTTTTCTTCTTCTCAGAACAAGTCATCAACATACATTGTCCAATTGAAGTTCTCCTGTTGTTTTTATTTTGTTGCAAGTGGGTTGAGTGGAGTGGACATCCGTCTTTCAATAAAATAGCTCTTTTTGTCAATCTCTTACTCTTAACCTTATCCCCATCTTTACATCTTTTTTTACTTCAAAGCTTTTTCTGATGAAATCGTTTTTTAAACTTACAAACTCACATATGATTTATCATGTCGTATATTGCATTTAAAAAAAACATTACTGTGTTCGACCTCATTTTCGATTTTTGAAAGTTCAAAACGTACTTCTCATCTTTTTCACAGAATCGAAAAAAATTTTCGCTTTCAATTTCTATCAAAAACTGTGACTTGAAAACTCTATTTTTTGCTACCTTACTTCTTCTTCTTCGATCACGAAAGATTTTTTCTATGCACAAAAAACCAATATTCTATTGCTAGAATGAGGTTTGCCCAGATATTAGTTTTCTTCCCCTATCTCGTCATGTTAGATACGATACTTCGTACTTTGTAGTGAGAGGGTGACTTTCATCTTCAAAACAGTAATTCTTTGAAGTACTAAATAGCTGAAATAAGAATTGGAGTGACTTGTGAGAGGGTGGAGGGTAGAGAAAGATGAAGCAAGCCATCTAGATTCGGGTATAACTGTATTGAGTGACACGGAATGAACTCACAAACTAATTAGTTTTGTAAGCTGCGTGGTTTAACAAAGAAAACTAAAAGAAGTTTCTATTAATAATGAAAAGCAAATTTGGAGAGGAAGAATGGGGCGAGAGTTAGAGAAGTGTGATGAACAAGACAAACACGGAAAGAGGTGGGGAAAGAGAGAGAAAGAAAGAGAGAGGAAAATTGAGGGAGATAGACATATTAGAATGAAGAGAGGAAGAAACGCAGAAAGAGAGACCGAGAGAGTTTTTGAGAATTGAATAGAGAGAAAGAATAACGAGAGGATAAAGGACACAGAGAGAGAGACAGAGAGAGACAGAGAGAGACAGAGAGAGACAGAGAGAGACAGAGAGAGACAGAGAGAGACAGAGAGAGACAGAGAGAGACAGAGAGAGACAGAGAGAGACAGAGAGAGAGAGAGAAAGAAACTCAGAGATAGATTAAAAGATAGAGATAGGAGAACCAATGAAAATTGAAATAGATTAACAAAGAGGTAATGAAAGAAGCAGAGAGAGAGAGAGAGAGAGAGAGAGAGAGAGAGAGAGAGAGAGAGAGAGAGAGAGAGAGAGAGAGAGAGAAAGAAGGTAGAATAGAGAGACATGAAAAGATACATACTTGCATACGAGAAAAAAGTTGATAAAGGAGAGAAGTAATGCGAAGGAGTAGAAAAATGTGAACGGAGACGAAAGCACGGCTTATTTAAACGGAATAAACAAATGAAAATTTAGGTAAATGCGAGAAAACTATCAAAGAAGCAAATTTATCTGGTAAAACTTCTGCTTCTTGTACGGATTCTCTAGCTGATTGGAGACATTCTCTTGATAGACTCTTTCCATGATACGCTGGAACTGCCACAGACCAAATACAATGTTGACCAATTCTTTATCTATCTTCTTTTTTTAAAATCATCACTGAAGGATAACTTGTTGATTTACCACTTATACTTTGCAAAAATTTACCACTTATACCACTATGTACTGTGCAAAAAAACTGGTAGAAAATAACACTGGCTCATGAAAATTAATTTTTCTTCGTCTTAGCGCGGTCCCGCGATGATAGGGAGTTGGGCGGCTTTGTGGATTTTCGAAACTTCAATTCATTGCACTTCTATTTTCTTCAAATGCTTTCTCTGCATTCTTTTACATGAAATGATGTAATTGAATATGCATATACATATGTATATTATATCAAGACAACAGAACTCGATGCTCTTGACCGAAAATATTTTGTCCATGAACTTCGTGTGTTTTAGATGAGAAAAAAACACGGGGAATGATTCTCTTTGCCTGCCATTTCTCATATAAAGTTTCTTACATTCATAGGACTTCTTCTTCTTGTTTAATTGTGTTATTCACCAAAATAGTTTGATAATTTCTTCAAACAACATGTTAAAGGAATAACTCAATCGTGGGAAAAGAACGGTCAGCGCACGGCGCCTTCTGAGAAAGACATCGAGGAAGTTCAAGGGATAGTCAGGAGATCATCGGAGAGGCGAGCAGGGAGAGAGAGAGAGAGAGTGAGAGAGAGTGAGAGAGACACGCCCCGAAGTCCCTCTCAGACTCTGCTGCAGAAAACTCGTGGCCTACCAAGAGCCACTCGGTTGGTCAGTTTCCGTCAAGCTCTACTGCCTCTTAATAATCTTCATTAACCCTTTTCCCGCCTCGTGGTGGGGCAGGAGCTCCCAATGAGCATATAATGTCAGCATTTTTTAGCGTGTGAGACTGAGAGAATCGAGTAGAACAGCGTGGCATTGACCTAACGTGGTAGAACAAATGGCTGCTTCTTGGGTCACTGCTGGTGTGTTTAGCGGGGATAGGGAGAGGAAGGGGGGGGAGGGTGAGATTCGTGCAAGCACTATAAAAACTCGTAAAGCAGATCTGTTGAGCTTTATTTGTTGAGTTGATGAGTTTTATTGTCAGAATCCTAATAAATCATGTCCCGGAACCTTTACGAACAGATTCAAAATGTTTTTGTCGGAGAAATGAACTAAACTGTTAATGATCTCAGTAAATCAATTTGATGATCGAGCCATTTTGCGAAGAAGTAATATGTCAAATAATAGCTTTTTTACGGACTGACTGAGTGTTACTCAGCTAACTTCTCGATGTTGTTTCTCAGCTATATAATCCTCTGAACTCTTAGGAACTTGCTTGAATCTTTGGTGCTGTTTTATTGAACGGAGGAAGCTCTGCGTGTTTTCTTTCCTCTCTGAGCGCTCGAAAACTCTAGATTGGTTCGTTGATTGTCGCAAGAGTAGGCTGTTGCTTTCTTGGGCAACAAGTTTGAGGGAGAAAGCGAGGGAAAGATGGGAGGGAGGAAATTGAACGGTGAAATTTCCTCTTAGCCGGTACGGTCTGCGTGTGTTCGAAGCAGTTTTCGAAGTGTGGTCTGCATTAAGGCGGAAGAGGGGAGGGGAGGGGATTCTCAGGCAGTGCTAGGGAAGTCGATTGAGTTTACTGGCTATCATGAGCGCGGGAGAATGCGATTGTTCTGGGTTCAATACCCGGCTCTATCGCTTCTATCTATGAAGTGGCATTCTTCTATCTCTATCTTTTTCTCTATCTTTATCTCTATCTCTCTCTCTTTTTCTTTGGCTCTCTCTTTGTAAGTAGCTTTCTCATATAAATGTTAGGTAACCAAACAACAAAGATTGGAATTCTGCAGACAGACAAGAGAGAGAAAACTCTAGATACTGACCACAAGCTAATATAGAAAGAGTGAGAGAGAAAGAGGAAGAAAGAAAAAGAGAGATAGAACAAACTGAGTTCTCAACAGACTTCTTAACAAATTTACTTAGAACCTTTTGTCTCAAGTTTCGAGTCCGTACGTGATTTTATAACGTGTCCTATTATGGTGCAGTTTTACTCGACTCCTCTCTCATGCTTTTACTGTTCATCTGCCTATAATAATTATTCTTCTTAACTTCGGTGGAGGGATAATATTACAGTCAGAATCTTTAAAATTTTATTCACAGTAGCTTTTAGGTTGCGTAAAACCTTTGATACCGAAGAAAAAAAGAGAGAGAGATAGAGTGAGAGAGTGAGAAAGAGATAGAGAGAGAGAAGGCGAGAGAGGATGAGACAGTGTGTGAGAGAGAAAAGGAAAGCATAAAATAGGTAGAGACCGAGAGGCAAACAAAGAGATAAAGAGGTAACTAGAGAGTTAGAGATAGAGTAAAAAGCCTAACGAGAAATAGAGTTAAAAAGAGAAATGGACTTTTAGAGAGCCAAGTGTCATTCACTTGGTGATCCATATCCTCGAAGGTAGCCAAGTCATAGCTTATGGTGATGAGTAGGGGTTCATGTCAATTTGAATTTTTTTGCTTTGGAGAAAACACTTTCGTAAGCTCATGGCTATTTTTGCAATCATTGAATAAAAAAACAACAACAAAAAAGTCGCGTGAGAAAAAACCAAAAAACACGTGTTAATGCTAAAATCAGTGAGAGTTACCGTTGAAACCAAGCCTCTCTGATTCGCCATAGAAAACTTCAAGTACTTCTCCTGGAAGGGTATTATTGAAGTAGGTTTTGGAGCCTTCGTTGTATTCATGCTTATACTCCAGAAGGTTCCGACGGACAAACAAGTTACCCGTTAATCCACTACCTTCCTATGTCAGAGTTTTAGAGATTAAAGTATCGATCCCACCCCAAAGATTGATTGTTTTTTTACGTACGATAATTTCAGCACGCTTCATGTTCTAAACTATCATAGAGTCTCAAACCCACCATGCTCTATCGGGGCGATTTCCCTTTCTTCTGCTCAATAATTTTATGAACTGTTGAAGCTATATTGAAGCTGACTGAGCTTGTTCTTTTTCCACGTTTTTATGTACTGCTATCTTCTTTTTGTTCTCTTTTTTTGCTTCACATCGCCTAATCTTTGGAGGGTTCTCTTTCAAGTTCTCAGTAATTTTTTTCTTTTAATTTGCGGTTTTTGTAATATGGTTTCAAGGTCTTCTCTCTCTCTCTCTCTTTCTCTCTCTCTCTCTCTCTCTCTCTCTCTCTCTCTCTCTCTCTCTCTCTCTCTCTCTCTCTCTCTCTCTCTCTCTCTCTCTATCTGCGTGATCTGTTGCGATAAGTGACCTCTCTTATTGAGCAAATTAATTTTTTATCGCTATTTTTTGTTGTCCAGGCTCTCTATTCGGCACAAATTTGGTAGAGATGACTTTGTCAAACACAGAGCAAACTTTGGAGTTAGAGGTGAGAAATCCCTTGCCTATAACTCATGATTTGCGCAGAGGAAGCGGATTAACCTCTTATCAGTTATAGAAGAGCAAAAGGGCTCTAAAGCTTTTCTCACTCCCATCGCGCACCTGCGGTTGCTAGTCTCAACACGTCTTGCCGTGGGTTTGCACTGGAGTAAAACACTAAGCTTCGCTCCTCCAAGTCTCGGAAAAGCTCGGACTATGTTATTAGTCAAGCCAAATACTGTTTCGAAGGGATTCTTGTGGTTTGCCTTCTTCTCCGATTTCTTTATCTGTTCAAGCAAGGGCTTCCTGATGTATTCTGGAACTCTCATTCTACTCCTGCTCAATGTCTCTCTTTCTTTATCTTTCTTTTTGTTTCTCTCTATCTCTCTGTCTTCGTCTCTTACTTCCTGTCTTTTTTGTCTTTCTCTATAGATAGAAAACTCTCTCTCTCTCTTTATCGCTCTATCTCTTTCCACCTTTTTCTGTTTATCCCCTCTTCCTCTGCCTTTCTTTCTCTTCCGTTTTCTTTACTTAGAACTGTTTCTCTTTCTGTTTATCTCTATCTGTTTCTCTCTTTCTCTTTTTGATTCTCTCTCTTTCTCTTTTTGATTCTTCTCTACTTTTCTCTCTTTTTCTTGTTCATCAATAGACTCTCGCAGCTCTTGGAAGATGCATAAAGCAAACGTGTCGAAATGCGTATCGTCTCGAGTATCATTCGCGCCAATTATAAATGCTGGAAACAAAGCTCATTGATATAAGGGCTGAGGAAGATCTGCAGTGTGTATATTCTCTCTGCGCGAATCTGACACAGAGCAACAAAGTTGCTGCAACAAAGTGGCTACAACAAAAGGGCTTTCATTCAGAGAAATTTGTGCTGGGTTCAACGCATTGGATTGAGAATCCAGTAGAACATACACTTTTGGTCTGTGCCTTGCCTTTTATTAGATCCTTCGTTAGAAAGAAGATGAGCTTCAAAAAAAAAACTCTTCTCATTCTCCACTCACACTTATTCATTGCTCGGTTGCTCAACTTTATCTCTAAGTGTTATTCTCTACGCTCTGATATCAAAGCCTCTTCGTATTCATTAGGTGGTAGATAGATGAGCGGTGTTTCAAGGTCTGTTCTACCCAGCGGCCCGATTGCTTATGTCCTTAATGTCAGTCTCAACTTTCAGTCATATAAGAAGTGTTCTGTAGGTCATCGTGGAAATCTAGCATATCTCTCATTTTTGTACCATAGGCAGCAATCAAAATACTTTTTGTACACATCAATCAATATTTTTTCTCTCTATTTCTTGTGTAAATCTCCCTCTCATCAAAAGTAACCTCAGCTCTTCTAATAAGGGCTGAAAAAAACACTCATTGGAAATAATACTCAAAAAAGATCGAGTTAATCAATTAAAAAAGTAAAAAGAGAAATGAAAAGCTTGAAGTTCAATGCAAATTAATTTTTTTGACAGATTTTGACAGATGACAGACCGAGGAGCAATTTCTCGATAAGGATGAGAAATTTGATTTTTTTTTAACCGAATGATGAGACAAAAACCAAATTCCAAGAACCTCTTTGAAAGCCAAAAACCAAAAATTAACAAAACTTCTAAGTTCAAACAAAAGCGTTTTGGTTTTTTCACGTTTTAGAAAAGGTGATTTCAGAGTTCTTAACTTTTCTGACTAACAGTTCGAATTCAAGTTTTTCAGTCAAAAGTTAGCGACGCCCTCATCAATTCTCAGTAGCCACTTATTGTACGAAACAAGACTAATTTTGCTCAGTACATATTTGTGATGGTTGTATTTTCATCTTAAATCTTTTTCATGGGTAAAACTTGGTATGAAAAAATTTTGCTCTTACGAATTCAAAGTTTGACGTGCTCATCTCTACGGTTTACCGTGTTTTTGGTTACGCGCTCGCTCTGCCGGTAAGACAAAGAGAGATGGCTGGGTTTGATCGCAGCCCAGAAGCGAGCCTAATCGTATTTAATACCGATTTCACACTGTATAACTAAACTTTTTTGAAAATTTAAATAAACAGGGCTCTCGCTCGTTGTTTGTTTTTTGTCTAGTTTTGACCACTTGGAAATTGGTATTTATTGAGCAAAAGAAGTCGATCATCCCAAAAAACTGCTAAAAAAAGGATGCCACTTACAAGTTCACCTATTTCAATGGAACGTCTACCTATTTTACTGACACGTCTACCTTTTTCGAAAAAAAGTCTACCTAATTTGAAATATACTTTTACCTAAAACAGTGACACGTCTACCTATTTCAGTAACACGTCTCCTTTCTTTTAAAGAAAAACATTCACCTAAATCAGTGACACTTCTACCTATTTTAGTGAAACTTGCCTTTTTTGAGCAAATTGTCTACCTATTTTAACTAAATTTTCTACAATCAAATGTTAACCTTTTTTGAAACGTCAACCTAATTTTTATTTCAGTTGCAACTAACAATTTGGCTTTTTCTCTTCTTTTTCAGATGAATAATTTATATCAAGGTAAGGTTTTATTGAACACAGAGTCTAAATCAAAAAAAATTTCACCTAATAAATACAATTCATTAAGCAGTGATTTCGGAAGGTGTGGGAAAAGGGGTTTTACGTGAGCAGGGAGGGGAATGGGGGCCTACCTAACCGAAGGGGGGGCTCAAAGGGAGAAGAGGGCCCTACGGGGGGTTAAAGGGGCTCTAAGGAGAGGGGGGAGGAAACTAAAAAGAAGCGCTGTTACAAATTTGGAAGCTGCTAACTTCACCAATAAGAGCTTTAAGAAGTGCACCAAAAAGTTCTAACTTGTGAAAGTGATACTCAGGCTCTCAAGAAATGAAGTCCTCACAAACGATAAGACAAATCAGAGCATGACTCGGGTTACAAAAAAAATTCTATTTACAACGAACGGACCTTGGGAACTAGGTAGGCTTTTTTAAAAAAAAATTTTTTTTTCTTCGGTGGTTCTTCAATTGTGTTCTATATCACAGCCACCTCTTCTGGCTGTATCACCATTATTTCGTGATTCATTTCGCTGACGATGCTTTTATAAAGCGAAACGTTCGAAATCCTATTCTTCTCAACAACGCATCAACAATGCAAGACACAGATCAAAGTGTATCGTCTACCAATAAGATCTTGGGAAAGGCAGAAAGTATAAGGTTAAGCATGAGTTGATTTACTAGCTAAAACTGGGAGCCTTGTAAAGTAGTAAACTCCACATATTTTCTCTCTTTTTAAAGTAAAATTGCCGTTTGAGATTGTTGTTTTTTGATTCTTTGCTTTTATCACTTACTTTGATTGTTTAATCTTGATGTTGCAAGAAGAACAAGAAAGTTTTGAAATGAATTTTATGGTAGAAACAATTCTTCTTAAATACAAGAAAAGTTGAGCCACATAAAGATATGTATATATGTATGTATATATTTACTTAACTTTATATGTATTTCATCGCAATGGGCTGAGTTTGGGTTGGATTCAGGTTGAATTTGTTGGTCCAAGCGTATTACTTTGGCGGTCAAAATTAGAAAAGAGAGATCTTGCAGGTTGAAGGGAAAGGGAAAGAAAAAATCTTGCAGGTTGAAGACAGGCTGCGACGATATAGGTTGCAAGACTGCTTTCTACAAAGGGCTGAAAAGTTTTAGATAACAGATGAGACACCCGTTAGCACAATATCTGCCATTTCCAACGACCATTGAGACTAATTTTGTACATAATGAGATTTCATATACATGTGGATTAGAATAACCTCAATGAATTGGTTTTTTTCAAAAAAGTTGAAGAGAATATATGCAAATTATTTTACCCAATGATATCAAATATTTATAATATTTGCGATTAGCTGCAAACTGAACCAAACTGTTATTATTTGCGGAGGGAGACGAGAAATTTTTTAAAGTCATGATTGCTTCATGTTGAATGCCGCCTCGCTTATCATTCCCTCTTCATTTCCTAGTATTTCCGACTCGAGAGCGGATGGCTTCCCTGTGTTATTCTAGTCTGCTCTATGATGTTTCCCCCTTATCTGGACAATTGTTTACTTGCTTTCGAATGAGCATTCTGATTGAGTTTATCCGATTATTTTCGTGTTTGAGAATCATGGTTTTTTCGGGAGGGGGAGTGGGGAAGGGTGTTGTTTGGTGATAACGTCAATGGAACTTTAACTAAAAAGATAGGAAATGCATCGAGATTAAATTGAAGACAATTTGACTTGCAGCTAGAAAAAACACCATAAACAGTTCAACCAAAAATATAATACTTTCAAGATAACTGGTGCTGAGGTCTAAGTATTACTCAAAGCGAATTTAACTATCTGTTTTACTTTCTGCTTACTCTATTAATTCTCAAAGTCTCTCGAAACCGCTCTCTTTCTCTTTTTTCGACTCTCTTCTCTTTCTTTATTTTGTTTGCCTTAATTTCGAGCAAGGCATTTGAGTGACAGCGGGCCTGAACGACAATGGAAAGCGAGTAAAAACTGAAGGTACGTGAATAGGCACAGAGAAAGAGATAAAGAGAGAGATAGAGAGAAAGAGAAAGTAAGAGAGAGAGAGAGACAAAGACGGAAAAAAAGGCGAGAAAAAGAGGAAGAGGATGAGAAAAGTAGAGAACTATGAAGGAAGAGAGAAGTGTGAAGAGCTGCATTTTCGGCGACGGTCCCTATGCCTGTCTTACTCTGTCTTCTGCCGCTCCTCTTCTTCAACATAATGGGTTCGACTTCCGGTAAAAGACGGGCAGTGGAGACTCGAACGAAGCCCAGAGAGAGAGAGAGAGAGAGAGAGAGAGAGAGGGGGGGGGGAGAGAGAGAGAGAGAGGGAGAGAGAGAGAAAGAGAGAGAAAGAGAGAGAGAGAAAGAGAGAGAGCGACAGAAAAAGAGGGAAAGGAGAGTGTGTGAGAGAGAGAAAGAGTGAGAGAAATAGAGAGAGAGGAATAGAGAGAGGGAGCGCGCGAGAGCAATAAAAAAAGAGATAGAGACAGAGAGAGAGAAGAAGAATGGGTTTTCAAAGTTAAGAAATCAGTCAGATACAGAAAATTTAAGTTTAAAGCAAGAGAGAGACAAAAGAAAGATATAGAAAGCGATAGATAGGGAAATAGTAGAGAGAGAGGGAGTGCAAAGAGGAAATAGTAGAGAGAGAGGGAGTGCAAAGAGGAAATAGTAGAGAGAGAGGGAGTGCAAAGAGGAAATAGTAGAGAGAGAGGGAGTGCAAAGAGGAAATAGTAGAGAGAGAGGGAGTGCAAAGAGGAAATAGTAGAGAGAGAGGGAGTGCAAAGAGGAAATAGTAGAGAGAGAGGGAGTGCAAAGAGGAAATAGTAGAGAGAGAGGGAGTGCAAAGAGGAAATAGTAGAGAGAGAGGGAGTGCAAAGAGGAAATAGTAGAGAGAGAGGGAGTGCAAAGAGGAAATAGTAGAGAGAGAGGGAGTGCAAAGAGGAAATAGTAGAGAGAGAGGGAGTGCAAAGAGGAAATAGTAGAGAGAGAGGGAGTGCAAAGAGGAAATAGTAGAGAGAGAGGGAGTGCAAAGAGGAAATAGTAGAGAGAGAGGGAGTGCAAAGAGGAAATAGTAGAGAGAGAGGGAGTGCAAAGAGGAAATAGTAGAGAGAGAGGGAGTGCAAAGAGGAAAAACATAGAAAACTTTCCAATTTCTTATATAGATTTTTAGGTTCAGAAAATTTCTCACATATGTAACTGTCTCACATGTTTTTCTCTGTAGTAACCAATACCTTTCCGATTAATCGCAAATGAAATATGTCCACGGTTTTCGCTTGATTCGCTATTATACTTTTTTTCGAAACTAATTCTCTCCCTTTCTTTTTCTCTCTTTCTTTCTTTTTTGTTAACCTGTTTATATCCTTCTTGATTTTTTCTTAACTTTTATCTTCAACCGCTTCCAATGTTTGTTTCTGTTGGTTGTTATTGTTTCCGGGTAGCATCCAAGGTGAAAAAAATATTTCATCGAGATAGATGCTACCAGAGCAAGTTAGTTGGTGATGCTTTTTGCAATTCTTAGATTGTCTTAATGCACCACATGGAATGCTGACATCGTTTTGACATGCTCATGCAATAGGCCTTTTGATTGGTTAGTAGATCCAACTAAGCATCCTTTTGGGTTCTTAGTCGACTCCTCTTGTCTTCTGTTGACCGAAGAAAGACAAGAAGCTGTTCGACTAATAATGACTCGCCAATGTATTATGAACAATCAGTTTTATCCCGTGGTTAGCCCAGGCTGATCCGGCATGCCTTCGATGTGGTGTGATAACAGGCTCTAGATGGAATCATTTCCGCTACCTAGCATGCACCATTGCAGAAAAGTTCCTTTACCAGCCGCGACATTAATCTCTCGAAAAAAGTTGAGTGATCGACGATGTATCTGTAAAGATGACATCATTGCTCGATGAATGAGATCATCGAGTCAGTGTTAATACAACTGAAATTTTTCACGATGAGATCGTGGCTCTCGCCCTTTTTAGGCAAAAAAATGTTGGATCAGTGAGGTATGAGATGATCTTGCGAGAGCACGCGAAATAACATCTTAAAGTACGAGAAAATGAGATTTCACATGTCGTCTTGCTCTCCAAATGAATCATAAAATACTATCTAATCGCAATCTAATTTGTTTCCGTACTCAAAAATCATTTCACTTTTTTAGTTGAACATTTCATTGAAATTTTAGTTGAACATACACATTTCCAACATTTTTTCTTCTTGTTACCACTTTTTTCTTCCAACGTTTTTCAAAAATTTCGCCTAATTTGAATGACATGAGGTCGGTCATCGCACCGATGATCTCATCGTTCAGAGATTAATGTCGCGGCAGATTCTTTTGGGCGCGCTCGATTTCGGTAGGGGGAGCGGGATCTTTCAAATGAAAAGATCGCCTTTGGGCTGTAGAGCACTAGTTGGCAAATATTTATGTTCGCTTTGTTAAACCGTTTTGATCAATGATACTGTATCATGAAAAGATACTTACAAATGTTAGCATGATCAAGATGTCCATAAGCTTGTATGTATATTGCGAGTTCCTCTCATTTGATCAGTTCTCATTGCACATTAGAAGGTTCTCGACAATGAATTGCGCAGCTAGTGAAGAAGATTTATAGCAGTTTTAGTACTTATTCTATGTTCCGCTCGATTTTCCGAGACTGGGAAACGGTGCCGTTGTCGAGCCGTTATTATTTATCCCTATGTGTCTTGGGTGGTGTATTGGCAAACGGCTCGCTTTTGGTAAAAGTGAGACAGCTTAGTTCAACTCCGCTACACATACCAAGTTTTTTTCTCTCCATACTTGATCATTTTCGTAACTTACTCTCACTGTTTTGTCACAGAAATTTTGATCTGTAAGCCAATGACTTGGCGAACCATAAACAACATTAAAGTGAGGATTATTGAGTTGGAGTTTAATAAACACCTCAGAGTTTGCGAAAACTCATGCATTGGCCAAACCATAATCAAAGTTTTTTGAGGAAGTGTTTTCAATTAGGTAAAGTTCCTAACAAGAAGACCATAGCGATTGAAATCTAATTTTATCGCAATGATCGTCCAAAATGTAGGAAAGACGATTTAAAAAAATTAAAACCATTTCTAGTCCGAGGTTCAAAGTTCCTCAAATTGCATAAAAAAGGGAAAAAAGTTGTTTGTGTAGAGCTTATTAACTCAATATTACTTTTTTAACTTTTTGAATGTTTAGGAAAAGAAGATACTCGTTTTTTTTGGAATTCCTTATCGAACGAGCAAAAACAAAAAACTTTCGGTCCTACACGTGGACTGATATTCGATTTTACACGTGGAATGATATCCTAACAGTAAAATCTTATCACTACTTTAAAATGGGAAGAATCGAAGCTGTTCAGATCTAGAGTTTGAAATATTTAGCAGAAGTTAAGTTTCTTTACAAGCTGTGAAATTTCAGGTAAAAACTGTTGAATATGATAACAACGGTTAATTTAGTAGAAAAGATATTTAAAAATTCTCTCATAAAGTTCCATTTTATATTTTATGAAAGATTAGTCAGAAGAACTGAGTCCCAGAAAGTGTGCACTGTAAAAATTATGGGAATCTGTTAAGGTGTTTTTTCGCGATTAATGCTTCAGTTTTTTTTCGATGGCATCTTCATTTCTAAATACATAAATTCGGTAATCAGAGATATCATTTCAATGTTAATTAAATTGCATTATAGAAACGCTTATGCTTATGTAGACTTAGTTACTGATCTAAGAAGGCACTGATTATTGTTATCTGGTAAAAAAGGAGGAGATTTGTAGATAGATGAATAAGAAAAGAGAGTGAGAGTAAGAGAGAGAGAGAGATAAAAAGAAAGAGAAACCATACCTCTAACATGTTCCAATATCAGCGAATCTCTACAAACCACCCCACCCCCCTTCCTCCAGCAATAAATCAAAAAGCTTTCTGAATAAGAATGGCTATGGATATAAGGATTATTGTCTGGTGGTTTACAGCATTATAAGTTCCGTAGAAGCACACGTGCGGCCTATTTCAAAGTTGTACACACGCTTAGGAGTAGTTGCTCCCGCTCAGCAAAAGCTTATCTTTCTGTCCATGGCCTTCTGACTTATCTCCGATTGCTCCCCATTTCCCTATCCCCTTGTCCTTTCCTCAATTTTTCCTCTTCGTATTATTATTTTGATTCCTCGTACCCTTCAATGTTATGCGCGAGTCCTCTCTTCTCCATAATGTGCGAATACTAGGATGCATCGACAAGTTACCTTTATCCTCCATTTATCCAGCTTCTTATGTGTGTATGGATGATTAGGATAGTGAAGAGAGCGGGAAAGAGAGAACAATCTTCTTCTGTTTCGGGATAATCGCCATCTAATACGAATGAGGTTTCATACTTCCTTCCAATCGTAAACAAGTCTCTGAATCTCGCCTCACATATATGTATGTATGCTCCGCTCAGACGTAGTACTAACAAGACAATGCCCCCACTCGACGTTTCCATAATCACTTCTCCCCCTCCTCTTCTTCTTCTTTTCCTGGTGTTATATGTATGTACTACATATTATAATGAGTTCGTTACAGCAAGGCCTCCATTTTAGATGCTTCGTGATAGAAACAGCATGTGTGCATAAAACTCCTATAGCGTCTGAAGGTATAGCTCCTGAAGGGACAAATAATGTGGTCCAGCTTACATAGTGCCCGTTTTTAGTCTAAGCTGCTTCTGCCAAAAAAACTACATTTATTAAACCTGTTTTCTCCCCTTAGTCTTATATCTGGTTCTTAAAACGTTTCTTCGTTCTTATTCTTGAAACTTCCTTTAATCGTGTATGTATGTACATATGTATGTATATTATTCCCGTATCCATCAAGAACTTTCAGTCTACGTGAAAAAATCTTCTGTTTTCATCGAAATTTTCCAGGTAGTAACCGTTCAAACAACGAAAAAAAAACATATGTAGATGGAATTCGGTGTATGTTATGGAACATATCGACAGATGTTGACGCTCTTATTTCGACTGCGTCATCTTGCACTACTGCTTAATACTTCTAAAAATTCTCTTTATCATAATGCATATTCTTGATACAGGAGAGGTCATCTTTCATAATGTTTGTGCCCGCTCATCAACAGATTTTTGACTTATCAACCGATTCATTATCTTATTATTTTAATTCTGTGTGATTATGTCTCTCGAAAGGCTGTATTGCACCCCCCCCCCCTCTCCTCATGCCGAGAAAAGAGACTTAATTTTTCTCTTCAAATTGTATAAGTATGTATATGTGCACAGGCAATTCTTGGGAGGCTTCTCGAAAGATAACAACAATTATGATACTTAGTTGATCCTAAAATTCTACGCCGGCTTCTCTCTCTCGAGAAAAGGTGTGCGTAAGAGAGCAAATGAGAAACGAAGAGTGACATAGAGAAATAGAAATATAGTAAGAAAGAGAGAAAGAGAGAATGGGAGAGAGGGAAAGTCTGAACAAGATGACAGAGACGGAGAGTCAGAAAGATTGGATGCAAAAAGCAAATGTATTCAGGAGTTTGAGTGTTGAGAAGGAAGATAATGGGAGTAGAAGGAGCGAATGAAATTAGACCGAGAAAGCTCCGCAATACCTTTCTTCATTAGCAAACATTCATGTAAATCTTGATCTTCTTCAGTAAAAAATAATGCTGAGGTTAGAAAAAAGATAGAGAGAAAGAAAGAGGGCGAGAGAAAAAGAAAGAGAGAGGAAGAGATAAAGAGAGAAAGAGAATGAGAGAAGTAGAAAAAAAGAGAAAGAGAGAGAGTAGATAAAGAGAGTAAGAGAAAGATATAGAAGTAGATAGAGAGAAAGAGAAAGAGAGAGAAGTAGATAAGGAGAGACAGAGAGAGAAGTGTGTAAAGAAAGAAATAGAAAGAGAGAGAATCAGATAAAGAGAGAGAATTAGATAAAGAGAGAAAGAGAGAAGTAGATAAAGAGAGAAAGATAGAGAAGTAGATAAAGAGAGAAAGAGAGAGAGAGAGAGAGAGAGAGAGAGAGAGAGAGAGAGAGAGAGAGAGAGAGAAAGAGTCAGAAATTGGACTTTGTAATAATCGCATGATGCTTACCTTTTACTCCGGATTTCCTTTCTCGACTCAGGTTTAGTTATGCACCCATTTAAAACCGTTATTTGATATTGTATTTAGTCTCTAAAGTTTTTCTGTTTATCTCTATCTGCCTTTCTCTCTCCTTTTTTAAAGATCTGTTTTATCTCTCCCTCTCTCACCACCATTCTCTTTATTTCTTTCTCGTTCACTCTCTTACTTTATTTCGTTTTTTTTTCCTTTCTATAATCTCTTTTTTCTGCGTTTCTGGAAGAAAACTTTTAAGATCGTATAATACTATGATGATCTTCTAACATTTGTTTGAAGAACTTGCAGACCGGTTAAGTAAGTAGATTGATTCCTTCAGTTGGATTTTTCACACAGAAAAGCCAAAAGAAAGGGCCGAAAAAGTAGCTCCAAAAATGCGAAGAATCTTCATATCTCAGTCTTAAGCAACACAAATTATAACATAAGCAATAAAGGTAAATTTATTAACATAGAAAACACAGCAGAAAAGTGGCACCATTTTAAGAATTGATGTAATCGAGGGGAAGATTTGCTCAAAAATACAATATAAATTCTCGGTTGAGAGTGAATTCTCACAATGGCTGTTAATTATAATCCAATTGTGTCCGACGGTGTTAGTAACTACTTATTATTTCTTCCACAAGTTAACCTATTGAATGTACATAATCTTGTCTTTGCTATTGTTCTCAAACGTTTCAGTAAAAAATAGATGAGCCCTTTTTTGATCAGAACTTTTGACTAAGGATTTTCAGCCAAATTTATATTTCATTCTGTATTAATATTATTATGTATTTCTATGTATGTTTATTACGTGGAATATACATCAAAAGACATACATAGAACACGTGAGAAAAATAGAAGAAAACTAGAGTTGAAAGCAGTTATAATCGAAAGAATACAATGAATTGAGTGAATTGATATATTTTTTTATTTCTCCGAGGAAGCGATGATTTGGCATGAATACAATATCATGTAAAAATTAGCATAGATTAATGAAGATTGTAAGTCTGTCAATAACTTCATATTATATGTTTTAATCAAAGCTGGGCTTTTTTGGTTGCCGGTTTTTTTAAATTTATTTTTTTGTTGTTGTGACTATTTTCAACAACAAAAAAATTTGCCTCAAAAAATCAAAAAAAGTCGAAAGAACCAAAAAAAAATTCAAAACTTCACCAAAATTTTTAGTGTGTTTCTAACCAATTTTTGTTACCTTTTATCCTAAATAACTAGAAAATCACCCAATTCATGTGTTTCTCAAATATTCAATATTCAAACGACAATATTCATAACTTTTCAAAGTTGCTTTTCTTGAATCAGAACTTACAACTCATCGGCCTAGATGAATAAGAATTTTCGAATATGAGAGTAGGTATGAGTTCATAATAGAAAAGAAGGCTCTAGTTAATAAAATGAAGTTTTTCTCCATTTTTAGTACAGAAAAATCAAAATCACTACGATATTTTTCATTTTCTGTTTCTATTCCTAAAAGATGTTCACTATAAATTTCTAAAACTTACTCTTGGAATAATGAAAACATTGATTCTGAATAAAAACTCAAATTATGATAATTTGTAAAAAATTTAAATAAAGTTTGTTTAAAAATAGAACGGTGCTTTTCAATTTCTCTTTCAGCACTTGAAGCTTTCTTTGTTGAAATTCTTCAAAGCTTTCATCTCACTTGCTTAACCATTCTTTGAAATGACAAACAACGTTTTTATAACAATTCCAGACCGTTGAAATGATTACATAATAAAGTTGTTGACATTGTTGAAATTAAAGATTTCTGTAGAAAATATGATACCCTCATTTTCTTTTGAAGGCGCGTATCATTACTTTATTTTTATTGATTTACGAAAAGTGCCTACTGTTGGATCTCTTGAAATTGTCAGGGTTCATTTCCGGTTTTTTTGAGATTTTACTTGCTGTTATTTCATCAAAACTCATTTTTCTCCAAAAACATCAATAAAAATTTTCTTTAGGTTTTATCAGATAAAACATAACAAGATCAAGAAAAAGGTGGTAAAATTTTTATTTGAAGAAAACAACTGTTGAGCTTTTTTTAAAAACACGTTTTTTTCGATTTTTTGACTTTATTTTTTTGCCCAGTCCTGATCCTGAGTATATCTATAAACAGTGAACAATTTTCGATTTTCAGGTGAAGAAAGGTGGCGTAAAAACAATTTTTAAGTGTTTGTTGAAGCTTAAAAATAGAGAGTTATTGGTTCACCCATTTGGTTTTAAAAAAGAAGATAAATGGAGTGGCATAGAAGGTGATAGAGAGATTGAAAGAGAAAGAGAGAGAGAGAGAGAGAGAGATAGAGAGAGACATAGATAGAGAGAGACAGAGAGAGAGAAAGAGAGAGAGAGATTGAAAGAGAAGGAGAGATTGAAAGAGAAAGAGAGAGAGAGATAGAGAGAGACATAGATAGAGAGAGACAGAGAGAGAGAGAAAGAGAGAGAGAGATTGAAAGAGAAGGAGAGATTGAAAGAGAAAGAGAGAGAGAGAGAGAGATAGAGAGAGACATAGATAGAGAGAGACAGAGAGAGAGAGAGAAAGAGAGAGAGATTGAAAGAGAAGGAGAGATTGAAAGAGAAAGAGAGAGAAAGAAAGTGAGAGAGAGATTGAAAGAGAAAGAGAGAGAGAGATTGAAAGAGAAAGACCGATTGAAAGAGAAAGAGAGAGAGAAATTGAAAGAGAGAGAGAGAGAGAGAGAAAGAGTGAGAAGTTAACTATATGTACTACATAAGGAAGATCTGCTACATGTATTATATCGAAACGATTTTTTGTCATACTACTGATGTTTTCATTTCTTCTGGATTTCGCTACTTCCAGTCTTACGATGAGATGAACTCACAATTGTTACAACAATGACGCAGTGATGTTCTTTATACTCTATCTCTTTCTCTCTCTCTCTTTCGCTATCTTCACCTCGTTCTCTCTCTCTCTCTCTGTTTCTCTTCCTCTCCCTCTCCCTTTCTATCTCTGATTCTCTGACACACACAAATCACCACTATATGCTGATGCTTTGCTTATCTGGATATACATACATATGTATCGCTTTGCCTCGTTCTCATCTTTTCAGCTCGGTCATTCTCTAATCCCTGCTCCCTCTTTTGTTTGCGCCATAGATTAATCCTTCTTCCACTGTCCTCTCTGTTCTCTTGCCCGGGGGTGCAAATGTTACGCCACACCTCTGTGTTTGTTGCCGTCTCATTCGGTCTTTGTATGCAGTCCAGTATGATTGGTATAACTCCCGTGGAGCCATATGCTCTCCTGAAGAATTATAGAAACTTTTGTTTTGTGTTCAATATGCGAATTTTCTTTCGAGTTTTTTTTAAAACTCAATAGTCAAAAAATTCCAAGTAATCAAAATATTCATCTTCACTGCGTATCCTTTTTGATGAAAAAATAGGAACTATCAATTACTTCTTTTTTAACTAGTATTGGAAAATTTCAGAAATACATTACTGCTTGAACACGTAAGTTTTTTTCAAGCTTGTTCTTAAATGTGGAAAAACCATTGGTCATTTGATTGCGGTTGGGAACGTTTAATAACATGTTATTAGACTTTCTCTATCGTTTTTCTTCTTTCTTTTCTTCTTTTCGTTATCTTTTTTATTCTACCTTTGCTTAAGCTTTCATCGCTAAGTCTTCATCTATGAAGTTAATTGGAGGAAGTGAATGAATATATGTACTTTATTCCCCTTTGTTTTCATGACAGCCCATTATTCAGAAGCAAACAAGATGCCATTCACTACTGGTTTGACTGTTGTTTAAGAATCCACTACTATTCGAAAAAAAACAATTAATTTTAGGCAGTTTTGAGAAAAAGACGTGCCTCAAGATACTCACGCAATTGGCAAACTCGTGTTTTTAAATCATTCTCCGAATAAGAGATGAGCAGCTTTAAGAAAGAGAAAAAATTGATAGATTTTGGTTTGTTTTCAGTGACGCTCGCTTGACTATCTACTAATAAGCGTTCCTGGTTAACAGGAAAACAATCATGGTTAAAAATCCGCGAAAAAACAACTTTTTAAATGTATTATAGATACGCGCTATGTTAACTCGAGAAAATATTATAACAGCAATGTGTCCTCGGTATTGTTATTTATGTACATATGAAAAAGCTCAATCGCTTGGTCAGAGAGAGAGAGAGAGAGAGAGAGAGAGAGAGAGAGAGAGAGAGAGAGAGAGAGAGATTTCCGGGTTTGATTCAGCCTCGTAAACTACATTTTGGCCGTGTCATGTGGTATATTCATATAAAACGTAAATAAAGTTTAACTGCGTTTAAACTGTGCTACTGGGTATTTATTTTTTTCTCAACAAGACGGCATTGGCACCAGGTCCCTGAAAACGAGTCGGAACTCTCTTCCATTTGATGTTATCAACGAAGCTAGTAGCCTTAAATTTAGAAATCAACTCATTTCGTTGCCTTTGAATGTGATTGTGCCAGTTAGCCTTGTTTCTGATACTTAATTAAAATTTGTAATTTTTCAACAGTATCACAGCCCCCCTTTTTTTCTTCCCCTTTACACACCGCCACTATGCTTTATGTGTAATGTAGTCCATGCGTACCTCTGTTTATCAGAAATTTGCTTTTGTCTTAAATACCTACATGCTTGGAATAAAGAATGAATGAATGAATGAGTCAATGAGTCCCCAACGATAAGTTCATTCAAATACCACTGGTTTTTGTTAGGTATCGGTATTGGAAGCTAAGTTTAGAAAGTTGAACTTTGAAGTCAAAAAAATAGCTATAAAAATCCTGTAATTATTATAATATGCTATCCCAATTTAAAGTCGATTTAGATGCGCGGTTAGACGATTTTAAGCTTACGAACTTGAATATTTTTGCTCATTCAGACGGTCACTTACTTTATAAAATCAGAAGGACATGTAAAACTCTTAATTAGAGTGGTTCTCTCTCCTTTTTTTTCTCTCTCTCTCTCTCGTTGTTCTCTCTCTGTCTCTCTATTTTCTCTCTTTATTATAGGCTTTTGCGAAGCCCTGATCGGTCGCTATATCGGTCGGTCCACAGCATGAACGTAAACTCTATTCCGTTCACTGTTTTTTTTTGTTGTGATTAATTTTCTCACTGGAGGTTCTGTGAATAATTTCTCTCTAGAAAGTAAAGCTTTGATGCATCTCAGTATAAGTTTCTCTAGAATTTTGCTTCCTAGGAACCTATTGTTTCCTTTCACCCGTCATTCCACAGTATTGGAACAGATCTTTGCTTTGAATTGGGAAAATGAGTTAAAGAAGAAGAGATGAAGCATAGAAAGAACATAACTTTCGAAAAACAAGCAAAAAGGAAAGCTTCTTTTTGGAAAATTTTGAATGGTGGCAAAATCCATATAGAAGAAGGTTTTCAAGATGTTGTTGAATACGTAAATATGTTGAAGGCGATTTAAAAAAAATCGATTGAAAGGTTAGTAGTATTGAGATTTAGCAGAAAAGTTGAACTTTTTAAAATCTGTTTTTTTCTCAAAAATATGCAACAAAAAAGATGATAGACTACAAAAAAAGGTTTGAACTAATGATAATAGGTGAAACAAAGCTTCTCATCTTTTAATTTGCTCTCCAGTCTCCAATCACTTTTCTGAGTCTCTATTTCTCTCTACATATCTCTCTCTCTCTCTCTTCCCCCTCTCTCTCTCTTCCTCTCTCTCTCTCTCTCTCTCTCTCTCTCTCTCTCTCTCTCTCTCTCTCTCTCTTTCTTTCTTTCTTTCTCCTTTCTCTCATCTCCCCCTTCTCTTATTTATATACATTCTTCAGAATCTGTCCTTTCTCTCTCCTATTATCCACTTTGTTCTCATAATCTTTTATTTTTGCTTAAACTCCGCCGTATTCCGTTCGACATCATCACAAATGCTTGCGAAATATGCATTGTGTCTATCCTAGACTCATTTGTGTCATCTTTTCCCTTCTCTCTCTCTCTCTCTCTCTCTCTCTTCCCTCTCTCTCTCTCTATCTCTCTCTCTCTCTCTATCTCTCTCTCTCTCTCTACTCGTTCTTCTTCTTTCTTTTTTCTCTATTTCTCTCACTCTCTCTTTCTCTGTCTTTCTTTCTCTTTCTTCATTTCCCTCACTCTCTTTTTCTCTTTCTCTCTTTTTGGCATTTCTTCCTTCCTTTTCGTTGTTCACCCCTTTTAAACTCTTCTCTGGAATCTCACATTAATCATATCCATTCTTTACATTCTTCTCTGTTTATAAAGACTTCTATTGTATCCTTTTCCCCGTGTGCTGTGATTTCTAGATAGTTCTCTAAGGAAGCTATTCCAGAAGACTGTCATCCATAAGCCGCTTTTAATCATTCATGCAGTCATTCTTTAGTTATTCACTCATTCATACTTTAGTTTTTGAAAGACCAATCACTCTCAAAGCAAATAAACGACTCGGTGCTTTTTTCTTTTGTTCTTTCATTCAGAATGATTATCACCGGGAAGCACATTCCGTATTCGACCGGAACTCTGTTGGAACTAATTTCTATTCTTTCCTTCTCGCTAGTTTCTCCCCACAAACACTCTGCAAACATTGTTTCGCGCCTGCAAGAAGTTTTACTGGCTTCTTCTTTTGCCCCTCAAAATTCTGGTTAAGAATTCTGCCAAAGGGCTTCTAATATACAATAAGTTGTGTGTATTGGTAGTTGAGAAGGTAAGAGCACCGCCCGTAAGGCGAGTTCGCGCGTTTTGTTCCAGTCCAATGACGGATTTTTGCATGAATTACGCAAGCAATGTCCGTTCTTCTGTTCACAATTTTCCTTCTGCTTAGCTTTTTCATTTTGAGTTTTTTTTTTATGTAGAGCCTTGCTTCACACAACACCTATTTTTCACATCCATTCTTCTTTAAACAATATTAGTATTCGGTCGCCTCACTTTCCAGGTACCCCGTGTCTTAAGCAGTGCTCACGCTTTCTAAAAGAAATCAATGAAAATTTATTCAAGAATTGAATACCAAACAGAAATAATGTGAACTTAGGTGTTGAAAATGAGCCATTCTAATAACAATAATAACGTATTTTGTTGTCCCGCTCAAAACGTTTGTTTATTACTTGCAAAACACCGAAAGCTCCTAGTTCAAAAAGTTTTTCACCTTGTCCTCGATGCGATGTTCAGAATCATACTTTTCAAATTTCTTAACCGTAATTCACTGTAATGATTAATAACCCAACTGTTACAGGTTTCAATAACAGATTTCAGATTGTTATTTGGCCTAGAACGTTGAAAGAAAGTTTAATGTTTTTTTATAATTCATCTTCTTATTAGTCTTTTTTATTGCCTTCCACTTCTTGTTTCTCAAAATCACAGTGTTTCCTCGACTAATAAAGTGCCATCTCTTAAGGTGGTAAAAAGCTTTAATGTCCCATGTTTGAAAACACAGATGAGAGAAGATGAAACGTTTAAGGACATTAGAGACGGTAAATATGGAGGCGAGAAAAGAGAGAGAAAGAGAGAGATAAATCAAAAAAAAAAGAAAAAGCTGTAGAGAGAGAGGAAGGAAAGGTAAAGAGACAGAGACAGAGAGAAAAAGAGAGAGATAAAAAGAGAGAGAAATCAAGAGTAAAAGAGAAAGTGAGAATAAGTAAGAGAAAGGGAGATAGAAGAGAGGGAGAGAGAGGAAGATAGAGAGAAAGAGAGGGAAAGAGAGAGAAAATGAGAGAGAGAGAGAGAGAGAGAGAGAGAGAGAGAGAGAGAGAGATGAAGTATCAGAAGATCCACTCCGCACTTACCGAACTTAGCTGCTTCCCGACTTACCCTTTTCCCCCTATCCATCCATCCTGGCTTCATTCTTTCTTCCAGCACGGGAGATAGCGTGTCATCACTCATAATGAACGGGTAAGGCTCTCAGGTGTAAAGAGTCATTATATGAGAGTGAGGCCGAGAGAGCGGACATCCTCGAGAGAGTCCACATTGGATGTTATCCAGAAATGCATTATCAAGAGAAGTGAGAATTGGAAGAAAAGAAGCAAACTACGGTAGTATTCTTCAGGGCAGGAGAGAAGAACGGACAAGGGTCTCTCTCTCTCCCTCTCTCTATCTTTTTCTCAATCTCTTTACATCTCTCTCTACTTCTTTTTCTATCCCTTTCTCTTTATCTCTATTTCCCTCACTCTCTTTCTCTCTCTATATTTCTCTATTCGCCTCTCTCCCTCTTCTTCATCTGTTTCGTTTGCTATTCTGACTTCTAGTTCCTTTCTTCGAATTCTCCTCATACTATAGACTTCGCTACTCAAGAGCACAATTCGGGGATACAAAGGGGGTGTGGCTTGATGGGACAGTGGGACGACATAAAAGGTGGTAGATATAAGCAGAAAGAGAGCTGACACAGGCACAAGAGAAAAAGAGAGAAAAATAGGAAGAGAAAGCAAGGTAAAGATTAGAAAAAGGGGCAGGTCTCTAAAAGGGGGCATTATCAATCAAATAGGTGTATGAGAAGTTTAAACGGTGCCTCCTGAACTGTTGTTGTTTTTCCAGCTCTCGTTAGTTCGGGTCTCTTGCTTGCTCTATTCTACAAGGCAAACTTCTTTTTTTTAATTTGTCATTGAGTGATGGGCTCTAGTTGATTGTTTTCAATGAGGGGGGGGGGGGGCTCTAGTTGATTGTTTTCAATGAAGGGGGGGCTCTAGTTGATTGTTTTCAATGAGGGGGGGGGGCTCTAGTTGATTGTTTTCAATGAGGCCTTCAGTTCTAACAAATAATGTAGCGAATTTACCCAGAAATTACTTCATGGAGCCCTGCCGTTGCAATTTGGGTCTTGCTTGCACAATGAGACAGAGAAACCATAGCAAGGAATAAAAATTGGGAGAAAAAATTGTTTTCCATGTTGGAAAAAAAATTTATGTGGAGTTTTTTGAAGACTTATCTTGTTCAACAACATACATATGTTGCTGTTGAAGTTCATCTGAAGCTTTTCCTGTGTTGCACAACGAAACTAAGATGTGCCTGGGTTTTGACTTTTATCACTTTTTCCAACATTCCGCTAAATCGTTTGAGCTTCAAGTTATAAAGAATGTAATAGAACATCATTTGATAAATCGATTCACTGGTTGCAAGGTCAAAAAAATTAACTACTTGCCCACCGATTTCGGTTCGCTACCGCAACTACATTGCGGCCCACTCCACCCCCTATCTACCCCTAAGCTTATCTTGAGACATTCATGGCAACTACATTGCGGCCCACTCCACCCCCCTATCTACCCCTAAGCTTATCTTGAGACATTCATGGCGCCCTATCCGCAGAAATGACAAGACCACCTACCGCTTCTCACAGCTCCCTTCTCTGTCACTCTCTTCTCCTTTCAGTATGTCGAGTAGACGAAAAGCCACACCCGTACGACTACCGGCTCGCAAAGAAAAAGCAATGATCTCGACTCCACCTCCCCCGTCCGGCGACTCATTCATCGAACAGCATCCTCTCACGTCGTCCACACTCGCCGTCCCCGATATGGACTACCAGAGGTCGCAGCTTGTACAAGGGTGTCCAGAAGCGGCCTCAGCCATGGATCAGACCCCGGAGTCATCCACAAAGCATCATGTTCCCATTTACGTCAGTTTTTTAGTGGCTTGAACACACTTTTCACCCTGAGTTCACGCTTGTGCTACTGCTTGATGTGTTAACAAATCACTGACCGTCAGAGCGTTAGAGCAGTCGCGCTTTATTGGATTTTCCGTTCTCTTTCATATATAGTAACTTATTCTTTCTACAATTTTGTTCTCAATCATTTCCCCCTTATGCCTAAACATTATATCTGCAAACTCTTTTTTTATCCATTTCCTCCTGAGTTGGCTTGATGTAGATTTTCTTTGTTCTTTTTTTTTTCGACCTAGGTGAGTCTAATCACCATCCAATGTCTGATGGTTTTTCCTACTTGCAGTCGTTACCCGAAAAAAACTCATAATTCTGCTTCTTGTTTGCGAAACAGTTCTGGCAATGATTCTTCGTAAAGCCTTGTGTTGTAGAAGCAAATGCCGAAAGAAGCTCTAATCACCAGAAACAGCGCCGGAGTAAACTAGAGATATTGAATGTTTTACAAGAAGAATAGAAGTCATTCAGTGAAATCTTCCTCGCGTTTCATTACACTCACTACATACTCCTTATTCGTACACAATAAATTTCATTAAGCAGAAAGAGTAGAAAGAGGTAGAATACGAAACTACGCTTTTAACGTTTAGCAGCTTAAGGGTCTCTTCTTCTATGTATCGCTCTCCTTTTAACTTTCATCCTTCTTTTTTACTTTTTTTCAGCTTTTCCAACTTTTATCTTTCAATCTCTTCGGTGTCTTCTTCCCTTCTCGTTGTTTATTCTCTAAACTTCTCCCAACGTGAGAATCTTCTGTGTTTTCGGCATATGCTTGTATTCATTTCTTCAGAATTATTTAATTTGCGCAGTGATAAGCAAGGGAAGGGTTGGCAAGAAAAGAGAGATAAAGAGGCGACGCTACTCGATCCCAATGTTCATAATTGAAGGGATAGCTGGGGCCGAAACGACGGCTAAGTGCTCGGATTTTAAAACGAAGCCACTCAAACAACGAATTTGAAGTAGTCGGATTGGGAGCTCGGGAATTATATCAAGTCTATTCGCAATACACTCACATTAGTAAGCCTTATGGAAATGGAGAGTTTGGGAGACTTTCACAAGAAGAACGGACATTC
Organism: Allodiplogaster pararmata; assembly: GCA_964056735.1. Lineage (NCBI taxonomy): Eukaryota > Metazoa > Nematoda > Chromadorea > Rhabditida > Diplogasteridae > Allodiplogaster > Allodiplogaster pararmata. The sequence goes on along the minus strand of OZ057409.1, from coordinate 6,964,542 downwards.
TCAAAACAAGTACATCTTTTCTATGTTTCTAAATATCACAAAAATAGAAAAGATCTTATTGATAGTTTCTCCAAATTGTAGTCGGGATTTGAGAAAATTGAATTCAAGTTTCCTTGTTTACAATTGGAATATCATTTTTAGAATGAAAATTTGTGTTTTACCTATCTTTGGCGTTGTAATCGTGTGCTTTTGATCTAAATTTTTAGAAAACTCTTTCTAACAGGGAAAAATTGTTTTACATAACACGGATATTAAGGCTCATTCAAATGGGATAGTGCGAGCTTCTACATAGGCTCAGGTATTTTTCTCGCAGTACGACGTCATTGGGATGAAAAGGAGAACGCTGCGTCTACAGCGGTGTAGTGTAAGAGTGCTTAATTTTGGTTTAAAAAACAGATGGCTCGGTTCTATTCCAAACTATAAACTGTTTTTTTATCCACGCGGTTGATTAATCTCATCAGTCTTTTCTTAATTAACACGATTCAGGAGCCTCGGAAGTCAGTAGCCTCAAAAGTCGTTCCTATGTCCTCTCCGCATTCGACTGCTTCCCCGACGGGAGCCAATTCTGGAAAGAGCTCCTCGAGTACAACCAGTGAGCACACAAGGTAGGAACCCAAAACCCATCCCTCCTAGTCCCAACTTTTACTCCTGACAAGTGAGGGTTTGAACCCACAATCCACCCCTCACAGATCATCCCAGTTCCAACCAGTGGAAAAACACTAAAGGGAAACTCAAAACTCATCTCACCCAGTTTCTTTTTACGAATGTTAGAAAAGATAGATTCCAACTATTCAAGAGAGTATTATGATGCTGTGACTTCTCCATATATTAACAATTTAGGAACTTTAAAAATACAAGAAACAGAAGAGGCCGGAAGCAAAGAAGATGGAAAGAGAAGGAAAGAGGAAGAAAAAGAGAAAGAGAATACAAAGAAGAAAAAAAGAGGAACGAAAGTTTTCGTAAGAAAAAAGATCAGATGCGTACCGCGATGATTCCCTCAATTCGTAAATGTACAAGCCATTGTGATAGACAGCGAATGAATGATGACGTCTTGTCATCGCCATGTTGAACCGCTTCCTTTGCCTATTCTCTTGTGCCAAGTCAGTCCCTTACTAAAAGCGTCTCTCACAAACAAAAGGATCGCTACAGTAGTACATGTGTGCCCCAGATGTTCGACGATGATGTACTATGAATAATGCTATCTTTCAACCGTGATTACTCCTCTCTTGATCTCTCTTTTCCTATTCTTACTCTCTCTCTCTCTCTCTCTCTCTCTCTCTCTCTCTCTCTCTCTCTCTCTCTCTCTCTCTCTCTCTCTCTCTCTTCAAGCTAAATACATCTCATCAAACCTTACAAGCCCCTTTGTTTTTTCTTAGTTTTGTTCGGCTTAACGCGGTCACTCACGAAAATTTTTCCAACTATTTCTTCGTTTTTCATTATTCCTTCATTCGAACAGCTCTATATGTATGGTCACTAGCTATTTTCCGCGTGAACTTCTCGACTTCTATCTCAATCTCTTGTTCATGCATACTTTTTCCTAGTTACTTCTTTTTCACCTCTTTCCTTTTTTCATTTCCCTCCCCAAGTCGAGTCGTTCCTTTTTTCTGACCAGATGATCGTTGGTAAGAGAGATGGACCTCTTTGTTCTCTAGTACAACCTGCAACTCAATAAAAATTACGTAGAGGCAGTCAGAAAATGAATTTGAAGTGATAGAAAAAAGAAAGAAACAAAGAAATCGAAACAAAGATAGTTCTAGGGAGGAAGAACGAGAGAATGAGTGGAAGCAAAAAAAGCGATACATCCCACAAGCTTGAATAAGTGAGAGAGGAAACAGATAGACAACCTCAAAGTAGAAAAAGGTTTGCTAAATAACTTGTGGTATAAACGATCAACAGTAATGATAGGTAGAAGATAGAAGATTATTTTCTCTTCAATTCTAGAGAGAATCAACTTATATCATGTTTTTCTTCTTTTGGATATTTCTGCGAAATTCAAGAAGTTTACTCAGAAATAACACCAAAACAACGGTTCAAAGTGAACAAGCTCCTCACAGAATCTTCCATAGTGTTTTCCCTCCAATTCTATGTACTATATACAGCTTTATTTTCAATCAGGACACCGAAATCGGATAGCAGGGAAATTAGGCAGTTGCTGGAAAATTTTATAACTTCCTCTCAGTTTCACCAAACACTATCTCAAAATATGATATCGAAATTTTTTTTGAGAGGAAAAAAGAAATTGATGAGAAAAGTTTTCACGAAATATTTTAAAACTATTTCGATTGTTTTTTTTTTCGTGAAGTAAAACTATACAAATATTTGTTGTTTTTTTGTTCTTCGATTATTCCTCTATTCCAAGACCACATACTTGAAAAAACTAAACAATCAAAAAATATTTAGTCAACAGTTTTCACCCTTTCATGTCTTCTGGCCAGCTTTTAAAAAAAAGCATGAACAAAAAATTCTAAAATCTAATGAGTTATGACATAACTCAGCGACACAAAAAATCGCCGTAATTTTCCGTAGCAGAGCTTCATATGACTTCATTTCGTTTTTAAAGGGAAAAAAACGCATCCAATTTGGTCTGAGTGATATCGTTTGCAAGCAATGATTCCTGAAACATGTTCAATTTCCCTTGTGCTTGATTGGTGACTTGTTAATCAGTCTCATCTTTTCCCATGTGACGGCCGAGAAGCTCATTATACTCTCTGGCACTTGATAATTTCATCTGCCTTGTACTGTTTGGGCCTATCTACGTTTTGGAACTTGCAACAAACAAAAAAGCTCAATTCTCTTCCGCGCCGTCTAATCCATTAAGGGCGAAATTTCATAGTATTATGGAAGAGAAAAGTAGCCAAGAAGGATGAAAAAGTCATCAAATTCAGTTGCGACCAGCTTATATAATAGTTTCAGCCTTCGTTTTAATAAATTGTTATTCAAAAAGTACCTTTGAGGAAATCTTGCATCTAAGCCTCTTCGAGCATATTTGAGTCATAATCTCTCAAGAGAAAAAATAAGAGAGAAAAATCTAGCCAGTTGGTACGGGTCTAAATCATATCAACAAAAAGTTAATCATGCATTTTGAAGAGTCTTTCCCCGCAGAAAACGAGCTTGTCTGGCTGAGTTTACAAACAATGATAGATTCTCTTTTTTTTCTCCGAAAAATTCAGAACTCAAAACTTTTGAAAATCGACAGAGAGTTTATTTTTAGAGGGTGCGTTTTGTTCTGCTTGACCAATTCATCCATTTCTGAAACATACACCATATACATACATAGACGTGAAATCAAATAACTGTAAGTAAACATATTAGGATTACTGTGTATCGAAAAACCTCCGGAAGATTTCATTTGACACCAGACGAAAAACGGCTGTTTAAAACTTTAAAATTGTTTAAAAAGTTTGTTTGAATGTATACTACCGTTAAAGTCGACTTGTGTTTCAGCCAATGCCTCCTGATAATAATAATACTAAATGAAAAATGATGTTAATTATAATAAAATTAATGATAACATTAATTATAATACTAATGATAATATTACTGGTAAAAATAATAATAATAATAATAATAATAATAAAAATAATAATAATAATAATAAAAATAATAATAATAATAATAATAATAATAATGATAATAATAATAATAATAACAATAATAATAATAATAATAATAATAATAATAATAATAATAATAATAAAAATAATAATAATAATAATAAATAATAATAATAATAATAATAATAATAATAATAATAATAATAATAATAATAATAATAATAATAATAATAATAATAATAATACTAATAAAAATAATAATAATAATAATAATAAAAATAATAATAATAATAATAATAATAATAATAATAATAATAATAATAATAATAATAGTAATAATAATAGTAATAATAATAGTAATAATAGTAATAATATTAATAATAGTAACAATAATAATAGTAATAATAATAGTAATAAGAATAGTATTAATAATAATAGTAATAATAATAATAGTAATAATAATAATAGTAATAAGAATAGTATTAATAAAAGTAATAATAATAGTAATAATAATAGTAATAATAATAGTAATAATAATAACAATAATACAAATACAAATGTTATTTTTGTTATTATTATTAATATTATAATTATTATTATTTTTATTATTAATATTATCATTATTATTATTATTATTTTATATTCATTATTATCATTATTATTATTATTATTATTATTATTATTATTATTATTATTATTATTATTATTATTATTATTATTATTATTATTATTATTATTATTATTATTATTATAATTGTTGTTTTTATTTTGTTAAAAATTTTATTTTCATGATTGTTATAATTATCTTCCTATAACTTTTTTTTTCATGATTGTTATAACTATCTTCCTATAGCTTCCTATAACTGTTACAGAGCCATTCATGGTATTATTCTACCTTCAATGCAATAGCTATAGACTTTTTGTATCACAGCTAATGCCCATTCCTCCCCCCGTATTCCTTGCCTACTCTTCTTAGTGCCAGTGTTTCTATTCAGAAACAGATCCGACTTTCCCTTCCCCTTCCATTCCATAAAACAGCGGCTCACAAAGCATCCGATCACAAAAGACAAAGAAGTTGAATGTGAACACAGAGAAAAACACTTGGCTCCTCCCTATTTCTAAAACATAAAGGTCGGCCCTCTCTTTCTCACACGTGCACTAACGGGCTCGACTGGGGCCTTTGTCCTGCCTCCTTTCCAGCCCAATCAAATCATTACCTCACGACCCAAAGCTCTAAATGGCCGCATCTCACGGTGGCTCAAGAAAAAAAGCCAAGTGCGTGACTTGCAGCACTTCTACCTCATCAGCAGCTGCTACCACTACTTCGCTAGAGATACCCGACATACTGGCGCAGACGGAATCCGGTTGTCAGGTTCTGATAGATGGAAAAACTTTGAGGGAACTGTTCACGTCCGTCGAAAGCAGTGATGCTAAACTGGAACTTCTTCAGAGCATTATAAGACAGGTGAGCTGAGAAGCAATTTCAGGGTCAATCGTACAGGCCGTTTAGGCTCTATATGAGTTTCGTTCGTACGACAGTTGAATCATATTTGTAACGTACTCTCACTATTGGCATGAAAATGTTCATTCGTGTTCTTCCTAAGTAGGACGGTGCCTGGACGAACGATCAACAACTTTAAAATAAAGGATTATTTAGTTGAAGTTCGATAAACTATTCAGAGTCCACAAAAACGCAAGAAATCGCAAAATTCGCTTTTGAGAGTTGAAAAGTGTCATTTCCATGTCATTTCCAAATGCATCTCAGCTCTCGAAATGTCGGACGTTCCATGAATACGCTGACCTAATCCACCGAGCTACAACTAACTACTTTGGCACTTGACAATTAAGAAGCTCGACACGCGCATTTCTGTCCCGCTCTCTCACTCTTTTTTCTCTCTTTCTCTCATTCTCTCTCTTTTCTCTTTTTCTTTTTCTCTCTTTCTCTCTCTCCCACTCTCTCTCTCTCTTTTTCTCAATCTTTCTTTCTCATTTTCTCTCTTTATCTTTCTCTCGTTCTCTCTATCCCTCTTTCTCTTCTTGTGCATGCTGGTGGCTTTACCTCTAAACGTCTTTCTGTACATCTTTTGGTTGAAAAGTCCATCTTGATCCGGTAGAAGTATCCTGTTTATCCCATCCTTCCCTACTCTCACTTATTAATCGAGTCTCCCCCGCTCTCAGGTGAATAGAAGAGAGTAAGTAATGTGTCTGTTTGCCCCGAAGACACTCAGCAATCATGTACTCTCACCTGGGAGACTAACAAATAAGGAAGATGAAAGCAATAAATTGCCATTAAGGCATCGAAAGAGTAAGCAGAAGAAAGCTCTTGCGTGAGTAGAATCTATTAATATGTATGTGTATATCTTAGAATGAGTCTTCCAGGATTTGGAATGCTTAATGTTCTCCTACTTTTCTTCTCTTGCTCTGCTCATATTTGTCTGCACTCTTTTAGCTCTCCCTTTTTTCTTCCTTGCTGTATTTATCTAACTCTCGTTCTTTTTCTCTCTGCCTAATTCATTCTCTCTTTTTCTCTCTTTCTCCTTATCTTTTTCTCTTTCTCTTCATTTCTTTGTGTTCGTGTGTTTTGCGATAGTTTGAAGCACTAGTGTTGCTTTCAGTTGACATCTTTGCGCGATCGACTAAGCAGTGAAGATATGAAAGAGGATAATGACAAAGACTGCCAAGCAATTGGAGATCTCAGCCAGGTGAGATCTGAATTATAAACACTCTAAGCTTGCTTTCAAAGCTCCTAGCTCACAGATCCACCGATGGAACAACCTCGTCTCTTAATAATTGAAGGGAGGTATCACACGCCAATACTAGAGTGCTTGCGATTACTCAAACAACAGTTCTTTCATGCAACCAAAAACTTCTTATTGACGTCAAATCTCGTTGTATGTGTTTTTCGAGAAAAAATAAAAGATAAGCATGACCGTCCCCCTTCCCCCCGCTCCACAAAACAGTATAAAAAGCAATCAAATCATCAGATAATTTCTTCTTGTTGTGCAAAGGCAACTTCAGTAAACATATTGCTTCTGAGGGCGAAAAAAGGTTTGGGTGTGATTGCGTGAAAAAAGGTTCCACTCCCTTTCAAAAACAAGTTATAATATTGAATTATTTTGCTTGGTAAAACACACCTTTTTGTTGAAGTCAAATGTTTATCATACTTTAATTGCAAAATCAATCCAATGGTTCTAGTATACCAGGTTTTCTGCTCACTACAAAGTAATTTGTACTAAAATCTAGAAGCTACAGTACCTGCAAATTGAAAGAAAAACGCAATGAAAAAGTAGCCGAAGTTATGTATGTTTACGTGTCTTTCTTGAAGTTGCATTGGCACTCTGATTGTGGCAGCGCTAAATTTTAAGATTTTATCAATCGTATCTTGGGCACTAGAGTGACATTTCCGGGAAAAAAGCAATGATTCGTGTTAAGCGTTGCACTGCTTATGCCTCCACTTCTCCTTAGTCTTTGTGTGTCAGGAAAATGGTATACTGTAGCTGGGAGGTTATTGTGAAGCATCAGAGAGAATTAGTGATGATATAGGAAAGCAGAAAAATTAGAAAGAAGGGAGAAGTAGGAACGAGAAAGCAGAGGGGTTGACTTCTGAATGCTTCTCCACACAATTCTTCTGTCTCATTGTGTCGAAGGTACATACATATAAAGAAGAGAGCAAGCGAAAGGGAGAAAGAGAAGTTTAATGGAAAGGAAAAGAGAGAGGGTGAGAGAGGACGAGAGATAGAAAAAGAGAGAAAGAGAAAGGGAAAAGAGAGAGAAAGATAGAGAGAGAATGAAAGGAAGAAGCCTGACAAGGGTTGGCTGGGTTTTCGAGTTGTCTGTCTGACTTCTTCTTGCTCCTTCACGGTGATGAGCTGTAATTAAGAGGAAAGCAATACAGATAAAAGCAGTTAGAGAAAGAAAGAGAGAGATAGATAGAGAGAGAGAAAGAGAGAGAGAGATGAGTATGTTATCGGTTATATCCTCTTCCCCTCTCGTCTATTGGGAAGCCATCGTTCTGTGATGAAGACTGATCATTGCATGAATTATTATCCTTGCTATGTTAAATTCAACTCTTACAAAAGAAAAGTGGAATATAATTGGGGAAAGAAAGGCCAAAAAGCATTCATCCTACATTCAATACACAACGCAACTTCAACCGAGGAGAAGAACCTAATGTTTCAAGAGTACAACTGAACCCAGTTTATTGGGAGAACACAAATCGAGGGAGTAGAATAGTCAATGAGGGGATCACTAATCAAGGAGTAGGGTGAGTCGCTCTGAGAAGTTATGGGAACTCAAACGAGTTCATAAGTTAGCGTTCCTCATCCTTTTTTGTCTTACTTTTTCATCAAACATACGAAAAAGGCATGTGGGCATATCGAAGAAAGTCATGTGACAATATCAAAGAAAGGCATGTGACAATATCCAAGAAAGGCATGTGACAATAACAAAGAAAGTCATGTGACAATATCAAAGAAAGGCATGTGACAATATAACGGACTGCGACCAAGTGTGAGCAGTTGAGATGCTCACGAGTAAAAACCTGTCGAGTCTCCAGAAGATGAGCGTGACAGAGCTCGGAGAGTTCTTCTACCAGCATCAGACGCTCATGATGAATCAGCAAAGCTACAATAGCCATCAGCGACTCCTCGCGTCCATCCTCGCCACCACACCCAGCCTGTTCTTCCCCGGTGAGCCTCTTGTCTTTGCACTCTCTCTCTCTCTCTCTCTCTCTCTCTCTCTCTCTCTCTCTCTCTCTCTCTCTCCTCTCTCTCTCTCTCTCTCTATCTCTGACTCTCTATCTCTGACTCTTTCTCTCTAACTCTTCCTATCTCTCTCGTCCACTCTCTCTCGTTCTCTTTCTCTTTCTCCCTCTCTCGCTCTCTCTTTGTGTCTTACTATGTCTCTGTTTCTTTCTCTTTCTTTGAAATTTTTATCTCTCTTTTTTAATCCTACTCACTATTTATCATTTTAGCTTCATACTACTTTTCTCTCTCTTTTCCCCTTTTCTTCCTCTTCTTCCTAATTTTCCTGTTTCTTTGCGTTTTTCCTAAGCAATTGGATGTGAAAAAAGTGGAAAACATTTAGTCGTTTTTGCCAAACTGCAGTAAGAACTCAAATTTTACTTGGCAGATAAACAAAACGTCTAAAAAATTTCTCTTCTAACGCTTCGCTTTGTAAAAAGAGGGAGAATCATTCATACAAGTATTTCTCTCTCCGATTGTGTCTTTCCAACTGATCCATTTTCTTTTCTCACGGCTTCACGTCTCTCTTTTGGACGGTGTTGGAATAGGGAACCTGATACAAAATTCATTAGATGTCCACACTGAAAACAAGAAATGTACGGAGCGGGATCGAACCAAATAGTCTCTATATCTATGACCGTGAATGCAGTTACCATCTGATGGTTGAGGGGAAGAGTCTAAGGTGTATAACAGAACTCTGAGAGTATCCATCAATAGCGCTTCTGCCTCAAATTGAGTTTCTACCATAGAGACACATTCAGAGCCTGAGACAAAGAATCTCAGTCGCTAAATCGTGAGAGATTGCAGTTGGGCGTTCTGCTTTGTTTCCCAGTTTTTCAGAATAGCCTATCGATTCTGGCTCCCTGTCGCTTTCTTTCTCTTTCTCTCTCTATCTCTCTCGCTCTCAACTTTTTGAGAACGCCCAGAACGCCAATAAATGTCTGGGTCGTTTTTCGCATCTTTAGATCACTCCTATAAGATCATTTCTTGCTGAATCTCCACAGCCTCTCAGTTTCCCGTGCTATTCTTCTTTCATACAATCTCCGCCTTTGTCTTGCTTTGTTCCCTTTCAAAGGTTTGACAATCACCGGTTCGCGTGTCTCTTTCTCTTTCACACTTCGGTCTTCTCTAACAACCCTCTCCAAATTTCTTTGTCTTTTCTTTTTTTCTTAGATACTCTCTATCGCTCCCTTTCCCCCTCTCTCTCTATCTCTCTCTCTCTCTCTCTCTCTCTCTCTCTCTCTCTCTCTCTCTCTCTCTCTCTCTCTCTCTCTCTCTCTCTCTCTCTCTCTCTCTACCTATCTATCTGTACTTATCTGCCTTGTTATGTGTTATTCGCTCTTTTCTTGCTTTCCTTTCTTTTAGACCTTTTCTTCTGTCTTTGAGTATAAATTCTTTTACCAAAAAAACATAAATTCTTTAATTTTTGACTCTTCAACAAAAGTTGGACGTTTTAAAAGGACAAAACAGAGTCTCTTCTAGACTTTAGACATTCTTAATCGGTTCTGATTGTTGTTTCTTTCTACTTTATCACCAACCTCTACACCTTTTCCTCCTTTTGTCTTATTCTTTCACTATCTTTCCATTTCCTTTCTTTGTTTTCCTTCCTTGTCATTTTTTGTTGTTCACTCCGTCTCTCTTTCTTTTGAACCCAATTTTACTCTCTTCCTCTATACTCTTTTTACTTAGAATTACTTTGCGGCTTGTATATAAGATCAAAAGGGCTAAATTGAACCAATGTATTCATTGCGTCATTCAGTAAGAAATATTTTTCTGGGTTTTTTCTCTCTGTAACTTTTTAAAAAGAAATCAGCAAAGAAGCGGGGTGTTGAGAAGGCAAAAAGAATGGTTAAGAAGGACAAAAGCTCTCTCTTTATCTCTCTCAGTTTTTTTTACTCTCTGTTCTCTTCTGTCTTTCTGCTATTCATCTCTTTCTCTTACCCGTTCTTTTTCTCTCTTTTTTCTCTCTCTTTCTCTCTCTCTTCCTTTCTCTTTCTCCCTTTCATCCTCTCTCTGTCAGTATTTCTTTTTCTCTCTCCATCTATCTCGTTTTCTCTCTCCCTTCATTACTTACTCTAAAAACAACCCCTCTCTTCACAGGCAGCCACTACGACGCGCTTGGATCTTCCAGTCTGCTCAGCAACGGGGGAGCCTTTTTGGGCGGTGCCGCAGCTAGCGCCATGAGCGGACTCGCGCCTGTGAGCTCCCCGGCCACGAGTGGCAGCTTCGCCTCTGGTGGAAAGGAGAAGATCGAGCATCCACTCAACCTCTGTGCCCGAGTCAGCGAGGACTTGTCGAGGAGCGCCAGCATTCTCACCCAGAGTAGCGTTAACAACATCGACCTCCAGTCTAGCAACAACAACAACAACAGCAGCAGTGGCATCGGTGTTCTGGGCAGGGTGCCCTTTGTACTTGCAGCTCCGACCTTCGTTCCGGAAGGTGAGAGGAGTAGAGAAAGTTAGCGAGACCCGGGACACAAGATAATGATGTGAAAGAAGAGGTAATATACGAAGCAACACTGAAACTTTTCTATTAATGTAGAGTATCGGGCCTTTCGAGCTTGCACAAAATTGAGGAACTGATCGATCGTTTCATCGCTGACGGGCAAGTTGTTCTTAGATGTCTCTAAAATTGTTGACAGAAAGGAATTGTAAATGAAGAAGCTTGATGGGAAAACGAGCAATCTTTTTGCTCAAGAGTCTTGAGAGACCGCTCGTAGCTTCGATTTTACGATCATCAAGAGATTACGAGACCATAGCATCTTTAGAACGAAAGAGTGGGAAACGAAAAAATCAAACAAGTTAGAAGAGAAGATGAAGAACGAGTGAGTGGACAATGTTGATCTTACAGTTTCCTTCGGAAGCCTCTCACCCGCCTCTTCGGGAAAGAGCACGCCTGGCCACGCCGCCTCTCAGGCAACCGTAGATGGGGTTCCTTCCTCTTCCTCGCGTGCTGTGACTAAGTCGCCGAACCACATCAAGCGGCCCATGAACGCCTTCATGGTGTGGGCGCGCGATGAGCGGCGCAAGATTCTGAAGGCATGCCCGGACATGCACAACTCCAATATTTCCAAGATACTAGGTTAGACCCTCTCAGACCAAAGTTTGCTATGCTAGGTTGGAAACTAAGCTTTGGACTTGCTTGAGTACTATGCTATACTAGGTTCAATTTCAGTTTCAATTTCAATTTTATTACGTGAAAACATTATATACAGCAATGTAATTATAGTTCACGTGGACTAAACAATTAAAATAAACATGATCATCGAAAAATAAAATAAGATATCAAACAAAACAAAAAAATAGTACAACAAGAGTGGGCCCTTTTTCGAGAATTCTAAACTGAGTAGTGTCCTTGTTTAAAATGCTATAATACATACGTTGTGTACTAGATTGAGAGCTGGTTTGAACATAATCCCTTTGTAAAATTTTTTCTTTAATGACAATTAACAGTTCCTTATTTTTAATAATCCCCAATTCCTATTGACAGTTCCACAGAGCAGATTTTTAAAAAAAATGGAGTAAAAGGTGTAAAAAAATCCCTTGTGGCAAGAAGCTTTCTGCTTCCAAACAAGTTTATTTTCCTGAGTTTTTGAAGAAAAAAAAACACTTTACAGTTAATTTTTGCGTTTAAATCTTCAGAATTCTGCTTCGCTTTCTTTTGCAATCTTTCTCAACCTTCATTCTCGCTTTCAAAGTTTTTTCGAACGCGTAAAATTTATTTTAAAAAAATTAAGAATGGGACCCGGCAAAACTAAGCAATTTTGAAAAAAAGGAAGTTGTTCAACGTTTTTGTGGTTGTGTTTACAAGAATCAATCAGTTTTCAGTTCCAGACTTCTTCTTTGTGCTTTCCTCATTTTTTGTAATTGCCTTCAAATGTGCATTATATTATGTGCGTGTGTAGCTCAGTGGGTAAGAACATCGCCGGGAAAGCGAAGGTCGTGGGTTCAGTTCCCGTCACACCACACGATTTTTGCACAAGTTTCTGAGAACAATCAACTTTTTCCATTTCCGAGTATCTTTTTTTGTGTCTTTTCTGAGTCATAACAAAAATCTGGATAAAAAATCGAGGACTAGGACTGATTTGCTGTAAAATTACGATAAACTTTCAGTCCAGAGTCTTCAATTCTACTTTTTTGATTATCTCTATCCAACTCTCGGCCACTCTGATTCTCTTTGAGCTTAAAACTTGAGCCGGGTTCTTAGCACTCAAGTAACTGTTCTCCATAGCCATTATCATGATATATCATGATCCTTTTCCAGTATCTACGCTCTCTTTTTCACAGCAGAACTGATGACAGAAAATAAAATAAAGCACACATCATGTCTCCAGACGTTTACGGTCAAACTTGGTAGTGCTTGCACAATTTCCACTTTCTAAAATTCTGAATATTGGAGCAGCCCCGGGTCTACCGATTTAGATGCATATGTACCTCGTTCAAAAGCAGGGCGTAGCAAGGTAAATAAATGATTGAAATGTATTTTCTTGTACTGTACTACCCATGAGATTATTTTTGTTTGAAGGCTCTCGTTGGAAGGCGATGTCTAACATTGAGAAACAACCCTACTACGAAGAGCAGTCTAGACTCTCGAAATTGCACATGGAGCAACATCCCGATTACCGTTACAGGTTAATGCTTTATAACTGCCTGGGAGTTTTATTTATGATAAAACTGTCATTGAAAACTTGACAGATTCCTCACCCATTAGCTATATTAGTCCAAACATGTGAAATGAATGTCAAATACAGCTCATCTCAAAATGAATGGCAAGGAAAACTACATATGTAGGAAAACAAGGAAAACTATGTATAGCTGATTGGGGAGGAAACTGTCAAGTCAACTGTGAATACATAGTAAAACTATCAATCCCAGCTTATGTGCGGAGAGCCTTTTTTTAACAAAAGGTCAATGTCTAACTGTTCTCTATTTCCCGTAGTTCAAAAGTATATGATACCAAGAGCAGAATACAGGAGTTCAATAATCATCCAAAAATTAATCTCTCAGAGCTCCTCATCGTTTTCTGAACCTTCTCAGTCTTCTTTAGCACTCATTACGCCGAAGAGGAGTCTCCTGTTCGCAAATCGGTTTACATAAGAGATTTGAACGACGTAGTATCCGTTCTTTGCCAAATAATTCTTATGAGAGTATACGAAGACCAGAAAGTCAAGTAGCTTGCCTAGAAACACACACGAGAACGTGTAATTTCTTAACAAATAAAACTAGAGAGTTTTTTTTAAAACTTGTTTTGTGAACTTCGAAACAAATTGTCCAAGACTCAAATTTTATTACGTTAAAAGCTGCTCTAGGTGCATTTAGTTATCCAGGAAAATCTTTTAGCGACGAAAACCAGTTGACGCAATAGCACGTGTGCACTTTCCATTAAATGATAAAAAATAGACCGTTTGAGACAAGTAGGTTTCACGAAATCAGCTCTCGTGACAAGGAACGCAAATCAAACTATTCTCATGCAGACCGCGTCCGAAGCGCACTTGCCTTGTGGACGGTAAAAAGATGAGACTGAACGAGTACAAAGACATGATGAAGAAGAAGAACCCGAACGGTGCTGGCGCCGGTGGCGGAGGCTCTTCCAGTGGGAAGGAATGGGACGGGGACGGAGGCTCACCCACCGGCCTCGACTTCCCAAGCCTCGCCGCAGCGACGACGAATCATCTCCTCGCTGACCTCACCCATCATCATCAGCATTTACTGCAAACCGCTGAGTGAAAAACGGTCACTTCTCCCCAAGAGCCTCTTTCGTAGAAAAGTTTCGCTTCTCCGTGTTGCTGTAGACACTTTGAGAACTTCCTTTCTCTGACTTCTTCCGTTCCACGACGTACTGCAGTTTTATTATTGCTGCAGTGTTTCCACGAAGCCGTGTATTTGAGAAAAGCTTTACTCCCATGAATATGCTGTTTGGATGACTAATGACTCTTCTTCGCTTCTCGAGTTCATTTTATAGATTCTTTCACAACCTGCTAAGTCTGAACTCTTCTTTATCATCGCTCCTCTTCCTATAAGAATGCGTGAATACTCACACACTATGCACAATTCATCAATTGAGTCAAACTGCGTGCTATAAATAATATAATAATAGAAATGGAAGCCCCAGCTTGAATTTCTCATTTGGTGCATTCGGGGAAAAGGCCGATTTGCCTGAGAGCACCACACGCGCGCGACCAGCTTAGACTTGAATTACAGACAAAGCTATAAGCACCCCTTGTTCTTACACCAGGCAACGAAAATACAGACATGGTAAGCCCCACCGAGTTTTATGGATACTGAGTTATACATCGACTACATTTCCAATCATTCACACTTTATCTGTAAGCTTATGAGTGCTTATTTTAGTATTTGAGTTATCTTTATTTGAGTTATATTTATTTTTATCTCTCATGATTTTTTTAGTCACTCTATTTTGAGTTATCACAAATAATCTCGCATCTCAACCGCCTGAACGTTTACTTGTTTCAATCAAGTTCCTTGTTTGTTGAAAAATATCCTCAATCGCATATCTCCGCTTAAACTGAAGGCGAGAGAAGACTTGACTTCATGAACATTCTGAAGTAGTCGGAGCACTTCGGTTATTGAGTAACTAGTTTCTGAGCGTGTTCGCCCCGCTTGATGCCACTGGACTGTTAGCTGAAAGTTAGCCGTTTCAAGCGCGAGACGAGCTGTCTCAGAAGCCCGCTCACCAGGTATGATATGAGCAGGGAACTGCTCCAAAACTCTCTAATATGTACTAACTTGTATAGTATCTTTGTATAGAGCTCTCTGGCAAAAAATTGTGAGCTCTAAGGCCTTTATAATCATTCGCAGTGAAGTATATTTTTTCGATTCTACATTTTTGATCGGTCATTAACATTCATTCTGGTGTTTTGAAGATTCAATTTCATTTATCATGCGTATGATTGCTTTGTTTCTGTGAAAGACAAGGTAAAAATGAACTACTATTTCAATTGTTCTCGATTTAGTTTCTAATTCACATAAATCTTTGTTTTGTATAGAGGAGTAGAGGTCTCTTATAGAGAAGGATACATAGAAGAGTAAGGATATACTCATATTCCTAAGCATACGAACCACTTTCAAAACATCTGCACTATTCTCGGTGATGATATCAAACGGAAGTCACCAGAAGCGTATGAATTTATTTAATTCTAAATTTTTGAAGAGGAAGAAGTTGGTGACTTTGACGGTTCAAAGACTCTTTGTTCCAAAAGCTCCGCCTCTACTTCTCGTAATACAGCGACCTTTGCTCTCTTATTACTCGCGACCATTGTGATGGATCAATTGTATAATATTTTTCAGTCAGTTTTCGATGATATCACCCACATATTCATTCTTGTCTCGCTTAATTGTGAGTTTGATCTGAACTGAAGTGACATTCCTCTACTCATTCTTCTTGCCCGATTTTCCGAGCTTGTCCCTGTGGTCTCCCTAACGATTTCATTACTACTCTATGCAGATTCAGAGGGAAATAACACTCTCAATTCAACTTTCATACTTTTTCCGTTGAAAATACAAAAAAATAAACAATTTTCGTATTAGTTTCATGTTGTACACACTATTCGCCCCTTCGTGCACGAATTAAATTTTTAGTGAGAATGATCCTCAAGATCAAAAATCCCAAGTTCTATCAGGCGAATGTTTAATTGAGGTTTTCGATTTAATTCGGGCTTTGTGTCCAGTTAAAATAAACGTTCATGATGGTTCATTGACATAAGGAAGAAGAAAAAAACATGCATATCAAAATCAGCCGTTTTTCAGAACAAGGCCTTCGAGTTTTTCATATATTGTAATAATAATAATAATATTCTTCCTCGCACATTTTTCCGCCTCTCGGCAGGGTACGTGCTACCCTGAGGTGCGAGACAGACCTATCCTGGTAGAACCAGTGGCTTCCCGCTGAATCACTGTCAGTGTGTGTAGCAGCAGTGGGGAAAGTCAGATTCGTGCATGAACAC
The DNA here is from genome assembly GCA_964056735.1 of Allodiplogaster pararmata. Taxonomy (NCBI): domain Eukaryota; kingdom Metazoa; phylum Nematoda; class Chromadorea; order Rhabditida; family Diplogasteridae; genus Allodiplogaster; species Allodiplogaster pararmata. Next base: position 6,948,283 of record OZ057409.1, on the reverse strand, counting down.
TACCATCATTTCTTAACCCCTTGGTTCGGGTGGATCTGTCCGGGGTGGGAGTCGAACTTGGGACTCTTCGCACAATAGTCGAACTCGCTACCATTTCATCATATTGTAACTTCTTGGAGCACTACCCCAAAAATGATCTATGAGCATTCAATTCTTAATTCTTTATTCCGCTTGAAACAAAACATCATGTTGAGTGACGAAACAGATGACACTGTCACAAAAAAGTGAATTCAGTGAAAGTGATGGAAAGTGAGATGGTCTAAATATGACAAGAACAATCATGAACATTTCATTTTAGGAAAATCGGAAAGCACACAAAAAAGCAAAAAAAGCAAAGCTTGTATCTTCAGTTATGAACTATTCATCCGCAATTAAGAACTATTCATCCGCAATAATAACTTGAAATTCCAAATATTCAACTCACTCTTTATCATTCGAGAGCTAACCGAGAACACAAATATAATGGGAAAAAAAGAGAAGAAACAAAACATTTGAAGAAACAAAGCACTTGAATTAAAAATGTATTCTAGAGTTCGTGACAATGGTCTCACAATCAAGCTTGATAAGTTCATTTCTAAAAAATGCTAGAAGAGCTTGTAGAAACCAAAGAACAAGGTAACTTATTCCAGACATTAATCATTCTTGAGGCACAAGTGCTTGTTCTGCTTTGATATTTACACGGTAAGCATATTCTGTAGTTATTCGATTCTCTCAGCGAATAAGGCGATGGGCAAAGTTTAAACATATTTGAGTAATCTACTTGAATATTTCCGTGCAGACATTTATGGATCAACACAAGATCGGCCACATTTCTTCTATATTCAAGTGAAGAGATGGAAAGAAAATTCAGTCTAGCAACATAACTCATTTTGGGTAATCCCGCCCTTTGTAGTAACCTTCGTGTAAATGATCTTTGCACTTTTTCTATGCAGTTAACGAGACCGATAGTTACTGGGGACCATACCTCACTCCCATATTCAATAAGGGGTCTTATGTATGTGGTGTATATTCCTAGCAGAACATTAATTGATTTGGTTTTAAAAGCTGTAAAGATCATGTTTATACATTTTTGGGACTTTAGGGAGGTTAGTTCAATATGTTTAGAGAATGTGATATCTTCCTGAAATGTAATTCCAAGATCTTTCACTAATGAAGTAGTTGGTATAATATTGTCTTCTAGGTGATGTGTTACTTTTGGATTCCTAGGACCACAGTGCATGATAAAGCATTTTGGAGTTGATATCACAAGTCCCCAGGTCAGTGAGTAATCGGAAATGGAATCCAGACTTGTCTGAAGAGAGCCTCTGTTTTTGGAAAAAATTTTGAGGTCATCGGCATATAGAAAACCATGGACATCTGGCTCTATGTGCTCCATGATATCATTTATGAATTTTGAAAAGAGGAGGGGTCCAAGGCAACTCTCCTGGGGAACGCCACTGTTGTATACTTCAGAGCCTGATAATGTATCTCCGATTGAGACTTTCGAGGACCTGCTCGTGAGAAAAGGACGGATAAGATAGAGGTTGCCCGTTATTCCCACTTTTCAAGTTTGTGAACAAGAAATCTTATGTTTACAGAGTCGAAAGCACGTGAAAAGTCGACTAGACAGATGTCAAAGTCTTTTTTTTTATTCTGAAGCGTGAGGTAAATGGAATGAGCCTCTACCAGGGATGTTACCGTGGACCGTCTCCGACGGAAACCATGTTGTTTGGGATGTAGTATGCCATTGGTTTCCAGATATTGATAAGTTATATTGAAGATCAGTTTCTCGAATACCTTTGACATAGAGCACACCATAGTGATTGGACTGAGAGCGGGGCCCTTTTTTATGAACTGGTTTGATTATTCCTTTTTTCCAGGCCAGAGGGTAGTGCCCTAAAGTTAGTGAGTTAGTGAAATGATGGAGAGAGGTATGGCCAGTGAGTCCAGACAATTTTTGAGTAGTCTACTTGGAATAAAGTCAGGGGACGAGTTCAGTTTCGGAGCGATTCGTTTCAGGATGGAGTTCACCTCAAAAGGGGAAATATCATTAATGAGGTCGAGGTGAAAATTCGCGCGAGAGATTTGAAGGGGTCCACTGATTGGTAAGGGTTGTAACTTATCAAAGTACTCGGCGAAGTGAGTTGCTTGTTCGAAGGGGATAGTAGTTGGTTTATTGTTCACTATGAGAGCAGGAATAGATGTGTTGCTTTTAATGCGGTTGGGTATAGTTCTGAAGAATACCTTATAGTTTCTCGGGAACTTAAGCTTGTCTTCCCTAAGAACCTCGAATTTGACTAGTTCTTTGTGAAGTTTCTTGGATGTGCGTAATGATGTAATGGAGAGAGGGTTGCACAAATGTGTTCTGATATTCTTAATTTTAGGAATCCTATTATCCATTATGAATTGGATGATGTTGGTTAATTTATCGACACTTTCGTCAATAGTTAGGTTTGAGAGCATGTAAGTCCAGTCGATGCTAAAGAGGTCTGAGTAGATTATTTTCCAATCTGCCTTTTTCCAGTCTAACGATGAGCTGGTACTTGTGATAATACGCTTGGCTCTATCTCTGATTTCAAAGTATATTGAGGCATGATCGCTGGTGTAGAAGGGAGGCCTGACAATACAGTCTTTTATGATATTTGAATTACAGAGCAGGCAATCGAGTGTATTTTGAAGTCTAGTGGGAGAAAGTACGAGTTGTTTAAGATTGTTGTCGCATGTCATGTTTAAGAACGCAAGAGACATACTACATGTATTGGGAGCGGTGAGATTTGCCCAGTCTATTTTGGGGAGGTTCATGTCTCCGCACAGAATGGTGGGATATACTTCAGTAACATGAGAAATGATAAACGAGCAGAGATCCTTTGTATTTTCTATTCCACAGCTAGGAGATCGATATACATATATTAATCAGTCTAATGGCGAGTAAGCAAACGAGAAAGATGTATTAGGATAAATGTCTATTATCAACCCCTCGCACTGAGCCTTGTTATATTGAACAACTAAAGATGAGGAGATGGCATTATCTACTAGAATGGCTACGCCTCCTCCTCTTTGTGCCAATCTGTCACCTCTGAATACCGTGAAGGGTAAACTATCGGTTAGAATGGAGTCGGGAAGCTCACTGTGCATCCATGTCTCAGATAGTAAGAGAATGTGATATTTACAGCAACGAAGAAGAAAATGAAGATCATATAGCTTATTCATCACTGATCTACAGTTGAAAGACAAGCATTTGATTACTTCTTCTCTAGCTCTTTTATCCGACTTATCCTATGGTGAATACCGAGAGGTTTTCCTAACATTTCTTCTTCTGGAAACAAATTCGTCTGACTTTCTGGGGCATGAGGTAGATTCTTCGGCGTTTCTGGTATTGCGTCTGCTTCTGACTTGTTGCGGCTTCACGGAGCTTTCCGCCAGAGAAGGAAAGTCAGTTGGAGAAGCCTCGAATGTAGATGTCAACCGGGCCCCAGAGTTCACCAGCGAAGACGATGGCATTTGGGAGTGTTGAGTTGAACTGGCTAAGGGGGATAGTGACGAAGAGGCGGGAGGAGGGGAAATTGGTCGATAGGGTACTCGTTTGTAAGACTGGGCAAAACGAGGAAAAGCAGGGATTAGGTGAGCGTCGACCACTTTGGCAGAGGGAAAAGATGGGTTAGTGGATATTCGGATGCAGTCTCGCTCGGCTCGAAGCTCTGCCGGCGAGAGGTCAGCTCGGGAGTAACATCCTTTAGGAAAAGGGTGTTTCGCCTTTCTGCAAAGTTCCAGAAAAAGGTTACGCTTTCCAAGCGATGAGAACTCAATTTTCATGGGACGGCCATGAGGAGCAAAGAGACGTGGGCTATCAATTGGGTGACGATGATGATTGATAGTACCCTTCTCTAGGTCGTCAATAAGGTCCGCTGAATTGAGTCTGATGATAAGACGTGAGATAAGATCTTTGTCTTTGCAACACGTATGTATTATACTTACACTGCTTCGGCTATCACAAAGGCTATGCGATCCGCATTGCGCCCCAGTTCTCAATCTTTAAAAGTTGGTAGGGAGAGAGATCCCCATACCGAGAGAGCGAGGAAAGAATCGAGAGTGAGAGAACGAGAACGAGAGAAAGAGGGAGGCAATTTTTTATCTACCTCTCGCGCGCTCTTTCATGTAAGGGGTTTCCTTCGTCTCCAACTCAGTTGCATTTCGTTGAGCTCCCCCTGGGTCGGCTGTTCTCTACATTCATCTCTTCGGCTGACTGAGCGCTGTGGCTGCTGCCTTTTGGGCGCGCCACATGCTGCCATAGCGCTGTGGCCGCTGCCTTCTGGGCGCGCCACATGCTGCCATAGCGCAGTGTTGCAGCCTTTGTGCGCAACACTTGCTGCTCCCAATAAGCGCGAATCTCTTGCTGCCCGTGGGGCGCAGTTTTTTCCTTGCTGCTTAACTTGCATGAGTGCAGTACGCCAATAATGCATGAGTGCAGTACGGCACTATACTCAGTAACTTAAGCACATATACTGTGCTAGAACTATTATAAATTATGCGGTGCTGTCTATATGACACTAAATAGGTGCATATCACCGCGATTCCGACATTTTCTTGTCCCCTTTTGCAAGGCTGAAATATGACTAATATTTAGTTATTTTAAGCATGCTGTCGGATGAGGAGGGAACGGCCCAGCTGGACGCCGGCGAAGCCGGTAGAAGAGCAGGCTCGTTCATGTCGTCCTCATCAGGCTCGTCATCAAGCGAGGAAGACGCGAGGACCCACAAAAAGCGTCGCAAGAACCGACGAGAGCGAGCACGCTTGTCGTCTTCAGACAGTTCCAAGTCACCTCGACGATCACCAGATGCTGCAAAAAGCATGGAAAGAACATCGGAACTGAAGCCTCGCTACAAAATACCGACGGTTTTCGAATTCGCGAGCGCAGCGGATATTATTCCCCCTGCACCAACACTGCAGGAGAAGCCTCAGAGGAAGAGAGTGCGCATCTCCGAGCGGGCACTCAGTACCTTCGAGCTTCATGCAAAGGGAAAGTTTCTCGAGCGCGAAGAACGATCGGAATTCATTGAGAAGATGCCTCTTCCAGCGTCTAAACTGGCCATGTCTCCAGAGACGGACGACTCCGTAGGAGTCATAAAGGTAACTATGAGCTGGTGATTATATTGCCCTTGCTATATATGAAACTTTGCCTTGCATGATAGTTGATAATAATTCTACTTGCAGTTTGCGAAGTGCCACATCAGCGAAAGCTCACTGGCGGCGACACAAGAGGTCACCACTACGGCGTTAGCTGGGCTAGCCTTCGCATTCGATGAATGCATCTCTGGCCGCGTCTCAGAGAATTCCGAAACGGCGACCGGGTACATATCCGCTGCTATGAATCTTCTAAGCGTATGCATCCAGGATCTAACCGCGTTCCGGAGAGAGGGCATACTAAGGTTAGCTTTTACTCAAAATTATGTTGATCAAAGATGAAAGCATAACGAATAAACGAAAATAAATTGTTGAGATCTGTGGGTGTCGAGCCGCGAAAGGCGATGCCGACATTCAGGACAGCTCCGATCTCCTCGACTACAACAGTGAGTCGTTGTCGAGAGCCAGTTCCGCCCATCTTTGGCGAGGGACTTCAGAACGAAGTCATTACCGCAGCACAGCCAGACGACTTCTCCAAGTCGCTCAACCCACTGCGTCAACACTTTCGGATGAGATAGAACTTTCCGCCTTAGAGTAGAAAAGTGGGAAGCACTCTCTAGAGACACGTGGATAAAAGAAACCGTACAGGGTTATAAGATACCTTTTATACACACACACCCATCTCTATCTATTCCTATTCGTAAAAGGCAAGATAGTAGTCCCGAGATCGACAGAGAGGTAGATAGCTTACTCGAGAAAGGCGCAATTACCGCCATTCCGTGGGCTCAAGGGTCTGGTTGTCTTCCATATTTCTGGTACCTAAGACGGATGGAAGGCAGAGACCGGTCATAAATCTGAAACCTTTGAATTGTTTTGTCGAAAAAGTTCATTTCAAAATGGAACAGTTTCTCTTCACCCGAGACCTGATTAGTGGGGGAGAGTTCATGATAAAGATAGACATGAATGACGCATACTTCGCCGTTCCCATCCATGAGGACTCGCAGAAGTTTCTCGTTTTTCAACACAGAGAGACACTCTATAAGTTTCGGGCTCTCCCGTTTGGTCTGTCAACTGCTCCATACGTGTACACACGCCTGTTGCGGCCCGTTGCAGAGAAGCTACGAAAATACGGTATCCGCATGCTAGTCTACATAGACGACTTGATTTTCTTCGGTGATACCTCAGAAGATCTCGACAGTGTCAGGAAGTGTGCCATAGATCTGCTTGTTTCTCTAGGTCTAACAGTTAATTATGAGAAGTCTTGTTTTCCTCCGAGCCAGGTCGTTGAATTTCTAGGCATAGAAATAGATACACGCAGCATGCTCTTCCGTGTCCCAATCAGAAAGATTACGAAGATAAGATGCATGGCACTCGGCCTTCTCAAAACGCAGAACAGCACCATACGTCAACTGGCTAGCTTCACAGGATTGTGTCAGTCGATAGCTGTAGCCTGCGAATACAGTAGATTCAAATCACGAGCTACACAGAGGCTGATTAACGACTCGATGATTTCCCAGGCAAAGGACCCCTTTGCAAGAATCATAACTCTGTCGCAGGATTGTAAAGAGGAGTTACTATGGGGGTCCAACATAGATTCCAAATTCTTTACTGAGAGAATAACCTACCCCCCTGTTTCCCTCGTCATCCAATCTGATGCATCGAATGAAGGATGGGGAGCGGTTTGTAACAATCGTCGCACTGGAGGCAGATGGTCTATCCAAGAGAGTTCACTGCATATTAATGTCCTAGAACTAACTGCTGCGATGTTCGCTCTCTCATGTTTTGCAAATGGGATGAAAAACACGACAATCCAGCTAGAGCTAGATAACACTACAGTGGTTTGGTTTATAAATAAGAGAGGAGGCGTACGTAGCACGGCTCTTAACAAGGTTGCGCAGCAAGTCTGGGACTGGGCTATGAATCGTAATGTGCACCTCTCTGCTACGTATAGACCAGGCTCTGAGAATGTAGAAGCAGATTACGAGTCGCGAACTTTCTCGGACCATTATGAATGGTCCCTGGATAGACAGGTAGTTGATATTCTATGGGAAAGATGGGGCGAGCCTTCCGTAGACCTGTTTGCCACTCGACATAACAGTAATGAACTCCTGGGCCCCTTCTACGCTTAAGCAATATGAGAGAGCCCTTAGGAAATGGTCGTCGTTCTGCGAGCATAGTCACATAGACGGGAGAAAACCTTCTTCCCAAGCCATCATAAACTTCCTCGGAAGTCTTCATGAAGATGGTCTGGGTTACTCTACAATATGTACTCATAGAGCAGCAATCAGCAGCTATCTAGAGATTGTAGGGACTAAGGTTGAAGATACTCTGATTAGTAGAGCTGTTAGAGGATTATTTAGAATGCGCCCATCAAAGCCCAAATACGATACTATCTGGGATGTTGCGCAGGTTATAAGTTTCCTTACCGAAAAAGGAGCTAGCGAGCAGCTCAGTCTGGAAGACTTGACTCTGAAGCTATCCATGCTCCTGGCCTTAACATCTCCTAATAGAGTGTCAGAGATAGCACGTTTTTCCCTAGAAAACTTACAAAAAGGATCAAAAAAGTGGATATTCCACCTAGACTTTGTAAATAAAAATAGGGGACTGAGATTAAAAAATAGGGGACTGAGATTAAATAAAAATAGGGGACATAGAGCGACATTCGAAAGATTTCCCGATCTGACTCTCTGCCCTATACACACCATGGAGGTTTACTTAAAACAAACATCACAGATTCGCCACGGCGAAGACAGTCTTTTGTTAAGTATAATAAAACCCCATGGGAAAGTTACGTCTTCTACAGTAGCTAGATGGCTTAAAACTACGCTATCTCACGCGGGTATAGCGGACAGCTTCTCGGCTCACTCTACAAGAGCAGCTAGTACGTCCGCCGGCACTAGAAGGGGCCTTTCGGGGCAAGCGATCATGGCAGCAGCTCATTGGGCGCCTAGGGGATCGACCTTCGAACGATTTTATCACAAGGATGTGGAGTCTTTTCAAGACACAATTCTCACATCGGGGTATTTCGAATAAACCTTTGTGATAGCCGAAGCAGTGTAAGTATAATATTTTATTTTGCAAGACAACCTACCGGTTGTTGAAGTAAAATATTTATTATGCTTTCACTGCGAAGGCTATCACAAACCCGCCTCACAAACATAAAATAACTAGATGATGAACTAATCTTTTCGAAAAAGAGATTTTTTCTTTGTCCCACCCAATTTCCAATGTTCAAATTGCAGAGCGGTTGATAAGAAGCCAAGCGAGCCGAGCAAGAAGAAGGATAGACCGCGCGGGAAACGCGGCGGCGGGTACAAGAGGAAGGATAAGAAGTAGCACTAAACAGCACTTCTTTGTTGCAAATATTGTTGTTTGTGCAATATTTTTGTTGATGAGATAAATGATATTTTACCGAACAGCCTAGTTTTGGTCGCTCAACGAAATGCAACTGAGTTGGAGACGAAGGAAACCCCTTACATGAAAGAGCGCGCGAGAGGTAGATAAAAATTGCCTCCCTCTTTCTCTCGTTCTCGTTCTCTCACTCTCGATTCTTTCCTCGCTCTCTCGGTATGGGGATCTCTCTCCCTACCAACTTTTAAAGATTGAGAACTGGGGCGCAATGCGGATCGCATAGCCTTTGTGATAGCCTTCGCAGTGAAAGCATAATAAATATTTTACTTCAACAACCGGTAGGTTGTCTTGCAAATAAAATATCATCCTCTGACTTGCCTTCTGAAAGTCCGATAATAACAGCTCGTTTACCTTTTCCTATGAGCATATCCTAGTCTCGATAAGTGGATTCGACGATAGCTGAATACAAGTGGGGTCTAAGTGTGGCCGGAGAGACAGATGACTTTATGGATTTCATTTCTTCACTAATCCGTAGAAGTTGTTGTGACTGGTGCAGAATTACTTTGTTCATGTCATAAATCTGTTGGAACTGAGCAAGTATCATCTGTTGAAGCGGCTGCATAACTTTTGTCAGCGTTTCTCGGACAAGACTATCGATGAACGGAAGAGAGACTATGGGAATGGGGAGGTTGCAAAGATTAGAAGATTTGCCATCAATTGGCAGAGCTCTGGAAGGGTCATCACTCATAGAGAACGGAGATCATTCAATGAACATCAGGTGGGGGGACTGGTAACACGCTTGATCTTGCGGTAAGAGAGGTGGCTGGGTTCGATTCCATCTCATGATTCAGCTTTTGTCAGCGTGCCAGTTTAATCATGAAAAATTATAAGAAAGGTTGGAAATAGTCCTGGCAGGTGATCTAACCCGGAAGACGACAGTTGCATATGACGCAGCAGTCTGAGCTATACAAAAAAAAGACTGACCAGTGTTTTTTCATGCGATAGTTTCATCACAAACTCAATCAAGCTAATTTTTTCATGAAAGACATGCTCCATCAGACTAATTTCATGAAAGCTGACAGTGAATAAATTAATTTTACATGAAAATCTTTAAAATAAAACATGTAGCTACATAGTTTTCTTTTCATAAAAAAAACTCTGGATATTCGAAGACGACATCAAAGAGCGGCTGTACCTTGGTTTTTGGCAGTGTGTATACAGCGCTTTCGGGGATGTTTGCTCCTATATGACTTTTTCCGCTGCTGCTTCGAAAAGACTTCTAAATTAATCATTTGTATACTCCTTATTCGCTTCAAGACCAACGTCATAGACATCAAGCAATCACACAGTTTCTTCATTATTCGTCATCATGATGTAATGCGAGCTTGAACTTGGATGAAAGAGACAAAGGGTGCTTATGATTCGAACGGCAGACCCTCAAGTCGCAAAAGTTCCGCTAGAGAGTGAGTTGAAGCGTGCTGATGAGTTGAGGAATTAAAAGTGGATGTAAACGAACGATCGCTTTCATTTGCCGGTTATGACTGAAGCCGAACCCGCAACTTGAGAGCTGCCAGAATGATTTGCCGGTTAGGACTGAAGTTGAACCCGCAACTTGAGAGCTGCCAGAATGGTTTGCCGGTTTTGACTGAAGCTGAACCCGCAACTTGAGAGCTGCCAGAATGGTTTGCCGGTTAGGACTGAAGCCGAACCCGCAACTTGAGAGCTGCCAGAATGATTTGCCGGTTAGGACTGAAGCCGAACCAGCAACTTGAGAGCTGCCAGAATGATTTGCCGGTTAGGACTGAAGCCGAACCCGTAACAGAATGATTTGCCGGTTAGGACTGAAGCCGAACCAGCAACTTGAGAGCTGCCAGAATGATTTGCCGGTTAGGAGTGAAGCCGAACCCGCAACTTGAGAGCTGCCAGAATGATTTGCCGGTTAGGACTGAAGCCGAACCAGCAACTTGAGAGCTGCCAGAATGATTTGCCGGTTAGGACTGAAGCCGAACCCGCAACAGAATGATTTGCCGGTTAAGACTGAAGCCGAACCAGCAACTTGAGAGCTGCCAGAATGATTTGCCGGTTAGGACTGAAACCGAACCCGCAACTTGAGAGCTGCCAGAATGATTTGCCGGTTAGGACTGAAGCCGAACCAGCAACTTGAGAGCTGCCAGAATGATTCGCCGGTTAGGACTGAAGCCGAACCTGCAACTTGAGAGCTGCCAGAATGATACTAGAGCGCTCATCCGATTCAGCCAATGCGGGCCTTTACTAACTTCATGGGATTTATAATTTCATGAGAAATAATCAGATAGAGACAATTCCTTTGCTCCGGTCTACCGATGCCTGTTATAATGACGTTTTCTTAATTGGGTTTTTATGATAACTTGAAATTTCCAGGTGAATTGAACAATTTAAAACTTATCGGATATTAAGCCAATTAAGATTGAATAAAAATTTGCATCAGACGCCATCATTTCTAAAATGTAACAAAAACAGTTTTACTTCCTGTTTCAAGTAAGGTTTTTGAAGAGTTCTTGATTATTTTTCCTACGAAGTTACCCGGAACCTTTCTTTTCGAACCAGTTTAGTGATGTTACTGGACAAATTATCTTTGAAGACATCTAAATTCTAACTTTCTAGTTCCTATCTTTCACGTTCAATTCTTCCATTTTCAGATCTTTCCCTTTTCATTGTTCCGCTTTTCATTTTTCCCTTTCAACCCACTGAAGATGGTCGATTTTCTACCTTTTTGGAAATCATACCTCAAAAGACACCCTTTAAAGCCATCGCTTCGACTGAAACTAGATGAATAATACTAGTCTTCACTGAAGAAATCACGAATAACCATTTCTTTGGTTCATGTTTAATTTCTGCTATGATCTGCACCGTTATGACATACCCCATAACAAACGATAATTCTTGTCAAATAATCCTTGGATGGCGAATTTCAATTCAGTGGAAAGATGTCTAATTGAACTGCTTGAATGTTCTACAAACATTCAGAAGCGAATCTTATAAACTTTTTGCGTGTTTTTCTTTTTCTGGAAAAGCCGATAAAGTGCATTCGTACTGGAAAATGAAGAAAAAACTATACAAGCAACTACAAGACAAAAGTATAAATAACATCGCTCAGCTACAGTATTTCTCAAAGTCTTCCTTTTTTTCTCTCTTGTCGTTAATAATTCGTTTTCTATCTTTCTTCTTGAAACAGGTTAACTAAATAATTCAATGATGGGGCAGAAAAAAATTCGGAGAAAGAAGCTATTCATTGGAAGAAAAGAAGGAAAGAGTAAAAAAGAGAGGTAAAGAAAGAAGAAGAGGAAAACTTATATGAGAGGTAGAGAGAAAAATAAAGAGAAAAAGAGAGGAAGAGCGAAAGAGAGAAAGAGAGGGAGAGATATATAAAGAAAGATAGAAAGAGAAAGAGAGATATATAGAGAGAAAGTGTATGCGAAACTAGACATTTCATGATTTACTTCCTAACAGGTGCACAAAACGCTCTTTCTCGTGTGAATTGTGGAAGACATCCTCTTCCGACGCATTTGTCTTTTCTATTTCATTCTGTGAAACATTCAGCATTCGTGACTTCCGAATTGTTAATCGCATTCAATGTCTCTCTGAAGAGAATATGCTCTACTTCCTCAGAGAAGCGAGTTCGGCCATCTAAAACACACCGGAAAAAATAGAGTTGATATTGAAAAGCGATAAAGAAACACATCTTGTAAGAACAATGAAAATTAAGGAGGAAGAGAAAAGCCGCGTGTACCATTTGGACCGCCTAACTGATCGGTAAACCTTTAAAAAAAATTTTAATGTTCAAAGATGAGCACACAATTGAAAGAGAATGAAGTACAGAGACATGGATAGAGAGAAAGACATGGAGAAAAAAGGGGAAAAAGAGAACCCGGTCAGAGTAATCAAACTTCTTCTTCTTCTTCTTCTTCTTCTTCCTAGCGTTTATCCCGCCGCCGGGCAGGGTCCGCTTTTTAGACTGCACCACGCCATTTCACCCGATCAGCTGCGTCTTCAGTCTTCAGCCCGGTCATCTTCATGTCTACTTCGATGCAGTCTCGCCACCTAGTTTCGGGTCTGCCTCTTGGTCTTTTGCCCTCTACTTCGAGATTCCAGGACGATTGAGAAACAGAATGGAGATTTGATCTCATCACGTGCCCGTACCATCTCAGCCTTGACTCTCGGAGCTTTTCAGATATAGGGGCGATGCCCAGACGATCTCGGATGGTTTCATTTCGCACCATGTCTAGACGAGTGAGTCCGAGGCTCCATCTCAGCATTTTCATCTCCATAACATGCAGCATCTGTATAGTCTTCGCTGTGCATGGAGCACATTCGAGGCCGTACAACGCGACTGGTCTGACAACTGATCGGTAAATTTTACTTTTCAGTCTGTCAGGCATTCGCTTGTCGCATAGTACACCGGTTGATTCTCTCCATTTAAGCCAGACAGCATTGACTCTCGCATCAACTGTAGTTTTGGGGTCTAGGTCTGAGGTGATGCAGGATCCGAGGTACTTGAAGCCATCCACTTTCCGGAGTTCGGTGTTCTTGACTTTGATGGTATTCGAGGTATTCGAAGTACTCTTTCCCAATTCCAAGTACTCGGTCTTTTGGAGGTTTAGTCGTAGACCATAGTCATTGAAGCCATTGTTCCACTCTCCTAGCTGTCTCTCCAAGTCCTCTGATGTGTTGGAACATAACACAACGTCGTCAGCATACAACAAAAGAAAACAAAGGAACAGAAGGTAGAAGAGAATTTAAGGAGTTCAGCGGCCCTTTCCTCTATTTATCAGTATCGCTTCCGAGAGCAGCTAACAATGCTTCTTTGATTTCGAAATCAATTACGTGAACTTCAATCGTTCTTTGGTTTTAAAATCAAATATGTAGAATCATTCTTACTATGGTTCTAAAACGTAAAAGACACAAATGTTTTTAATATCTTGAAAAGGAAGAACTTTGAGTAATGGCTCATTGCACGTGAATTTTCTCAAATGACTTAGTGCATGTCAACTAGCCCATCCGTACTCTTTACACTGACAATGCAAAAGAAGTACAATTTTTCATAAGCTGTTGTTAGGCTTTCAAAAACTTCTTTGTGTGGAACAAAAAATGATAAGAAATTCAGTGTGTAATAAATATGTGGCAAGTTAAAATTTCTTCCTTTTCTCCAGTATTTTAGAACTGCCGTAGGGCAAAGTTCTCAACCTTTTCTATTTAGTCGTCACCAATTACATTGCCGACTCTTTTCTCCTATTCACCGGTGAACTTTAAACTAGAATATTCATTGATGACTCTACTGCATATTTCAAAGTTTCGGAAACTATGAAACTTAGAGAAATTTGATGCTTCCTTGACGAATTTTTGTTAAAATTTCTGGAAAGATTTAATAAATTTCACAAAATATACTTCTATTTACTATTTTCTGAAAACACTTATAGATAATTCATCAAAGATCTTGAGGAGATAATTCTGAGAATGGCCATTTCATTTCTCAATATCATATTGATATTTATTTATTTTATCGACATTTTACAATGCAAGGTTATAATGAGACACATTGTAAACGTGTGGCGACAGGTAAGGTAAATTTCTAAATACTACTGAATATTATCCAGTTCACTTAGCGCATTATCGTTACGGAGACGACTTATGAACTGCTCTACTGTTCCTGAATTCAATATTTTACTCGAGATTCCGTAAAACATTCTTGAAACCCGAAAACTTGAATAAATGAATCTAGAAGTAGAAGAAGTACATTCAATTGCACTACCATTTATATGTACGAGTGGGAAGGTGCGCGAGTGGGGGAGATATTGTTAACAAAGCCATCATTATATTTCAATTCAATTCAATTTAAACGCTTTATCAAGATCAACAAGCCACATCGGGGATATAACATCATCGATTATGGGATCTGTAGCGACATGAGACGACTCCACTCCTCAGCGTTCTCTGCCTTCCTTAGGAATTGGGGACCAACGGCTTTGACAAAGTCGTCCCTCCATCTCATAGCAGGGCGACCTTTCGTTCGCTTTGGCCCACGCGGGTGCCACTCTAGAACAGCCCGCGCCCACCGACTGGGGTCGAGCCTCGCAATTCGGCCTACCCAACGCCACCTCCTTTCACGGCAGATTCTGACCACGTCCTTTATGCCCGTCCGACCGCGCACCCACTCGTTAGTCCGCCTGTCGAGTAACGAGCACCCCAGCATAGAGCGCTCCCATTTACGCTGCGCCACAGCCAATTTGTTCTCAAGTCTTTTTGAAAGGGTCCAGGTCTCCGAGGCATAGATTAGAGCGGGCAAGACAGCACCTTCGAAAAGGCGCCTCTTGAGAGACATTGGGACCATTCTTGCCGCGAACAGGCTACGGTATCTATTGAAAGTGAAATTTGCGGACCGGATTCTCCTATCAACTTCAACCGTGAAACGGCTGTCATCGAGGGAGACATCCTGCCCTAAATACACGCATCTGTTCACCACACGAACCTTGGTACCCCTGATGGTTACATTTCTATACATAGGGTTGGTCGAGATTGCCACAGTTTTTGAAGGATTGAGTGACAAACCGACTTTCCCCAGTGCGACAATAAGCTGATCAACCATAGATTGAATCTGCCTACTGTCGTGACTGATGAGAACTGCATCATCAGCGTACAGCAAGTGGTTTAAGTACCTCCCATTAACATTGATCCCTTTCCCGCACCAGTTGAGAGACTTGAAAGCTTCTTCAAGAGCAGCAGTGAAAAGACGCGGAGACAGACAGTCCCCTTGTCTAACTCCCCTGCCAATCTCTATCGGAACCTCCTTGTCATTGACCACTAGAGAGTTGAAGCTCTCTTTTCCCAACCTATACAGGCAGTTCACAAGTTTAGGATGCACCCTTTGGGCTTGCAGGGACTCGTACACCACTCTGGAGTGTACACTATCAAACGCTTTTTGAATGTCCAAAAACAATAAGCACAGCGGTAGCCGATACTCCTTGCAGTTGGAAATGATGAGATTCAGCGTGAAGATGCC
>OZ057409.1:6888311-6932596 GCA_964056735.1 Allodiplogaster pararmata | reverse complement strand
GATAATCTTCTTCATTGGCTGTTGCGGCCTTGTTATTGTACCGATTGTCGGAGCACCAGTAGATACAGGTGAGCAGAAGACACCTCATCGAAAATAAATGGTTGAAAACCACTTTTCAGACAGAAAAACATAGTCCAGATGTGACATAAAGGTAATGGGCAAGGCTATTGAGCAAGGGTTTTCAATTTCGACCCCCTTTCATCGAAGCCAAAGGAAATAAGATACATATATGTATGTATTACTAGTGCTTGCACAAGTCTGAATATCTCTACTGTTGTTATGATTACTAGGATTCACCCACTGATTTTATGTAAGGTTAGGTTTACATCCAATCTGAAAATAGCGCGTACCCTGCTGCGAGGTGGGAAGAGATAAAAGACTTCTGAGAAAATTGGTGTCAGGAGACCTTAAAATCAGGGATCTAACTCCCATTCGACTAGAGTTCAGTGAGACTCTCGTAAAATGAAATGGGAACCACAGTAAGAACCGGATTCGACATCGGAGCCCGGAATGCTCTTGAAACCTTTGAGAGTAAACGCGAGAAACGCGGCTTTTTTGAACGACCTCGAGTGTAGGGAAGCGATGAACTCGAACGAGACTTTCTCTCCACAAATTTCCTCCGTTAAATCTCAACTTTTTTTACTTTTGAGTTTTAGAGAAAGAGAGAAAGTAGAGTTGATAAAAAACTTTTCTGAAGATAAACCTAAATTGACAATTTTTTATGAAATAGTTGGTCAAAGACAACTAAAGAAGAACGAGAAAGAAGGGAGAGAATCATAGAAACAGGCAGAAAAAGACAAATAAAGAGAGACAGAAAGAGAGATAAAGAGAGAGAGTACGAGGCAGAGAGAGAGAGAAAGAAAGAAAGGCAGAGAGACAGAGAGAAACAGAAAAAGAGATAGAAATAGATACCATGTAGAAATGAGATGTAAAAAGAGAGGAATTGTAAAAAAAATCCGTATCATAGTCCTTCCAAGATGAATGGTCGTCTCATTCCTCTGTCAACACAAAAAACCTAATTTGATTACAACAACCTAATTCGAATAAATTGCAGCTATCGGACTCGTCATCATGCTGACTGGTCTCCCTGTCTATGCCATATTCATAGCATGGACGGATAAGCCGGCTTGCTTCGCGAAGGCCTCGAACGCGCTCACCGCGTTTTGCCAGAAGCTCATGATGGTCGTAGATGACGATAAACAAGCTTGAGCCAAACTAAAAGGGCTTAGTAAACAGGGCTTGAGACTAAACATATGAGCTTTTTGATGAGTCTTGTTGTGCGTTCCCACCTTAATATTATCTGATTTCTTCACTTGAGACATAGAAATGAACATTCCTGGGAGAAGAGACAAGAAGAAGTTGAAGCAGGGGTAAAAGGATAGGGACCAGAGACTGGTTTCGCTCCGATATTCCATGCGTTGTTGTTGTTGTTCTCGTTTGCAGTTCCTCTCGTATCCTTGTCAGCGGTACTTGGCACGGTAAGTAAAATGCTTCAGCTGGCCCGTTTCATGGGGAAGCGTTCCCAATTACTTCTAGAGCGTATAGATTGATGATATTTGTAATAGGTGCAGATAAACTTTCAATGTTTCGAGAGGTTGTATTTGCATCGAAATCGAAAACATGAATTTCTATTATAGTATTGGGTTTTGGACCTTGTAGGATGAACACGAGTCGGTTATCCACAGAGCGGTAAGCCGATCTCTCTTTCTCTCTCTTTCTATCTCTCTCTCTATCTCTCTCTCTCTTTCTATCTCTCTTTCTTTTTTCTCTTTCTCTCTCTCTTTCTCTCTCCCTCTATCTCTCTTGATCTCTTCCTCTCTATGTTCATTTCTGTCTCTCTTTCAGTCTTTCATCATTCTGTTTATGTTTCTCTCTCTTTGTCCCACTCACTTCCTTTTCCTTTTTTTCAGAAAATCATCTTTTTTTTTCAACACTCTTCAAAAAATCTTTAAAATTTAGCACTTTTTCCTTCACACTTATCGAAAAAACCATGCAAATATTCCGAATAAAACTTCTTTACGGTTTCATACTTAATGATGGTGTTATTCGAGGTTGTTCTAACAAAGTTTACATATGTCTTGTCTATCCTTAAGGCTTTCTTGGTTTTGTGTCTCTTTAGCTTAATTACTCCGTTCCTTAGATCTCTCATCGTGTTACCTTCTTCTTTCTGCGCAGAACTTTTGAATTCGTGAGTCCTGTGTGTCCCAATATATTGAAGAATTTCCCACTCTGATGGTTATAACTAGTTTTTCACCACTCAATTGGCTGATAAACGGATAAAACTGAGAAATCTATCAATGTGAAACAAAGGAAATACTTCATCACAATCATGCGAAAGATTTTCTAGACTCTTGAACAAGAGGATAATGAGATTCATTGAAATTTCTAAAAAGATACAGGATCATTTCTACTGATGCTGAAGCAGTCGAATAAACTACCACACTGGAAAAACCTAGCCCTCCGGGCGGGATCGAACCTAGCTCTCCGGGCGGGATCGAACCTAGCTCTCCGGGCGGGATCGAACCTAGCTCTCCGGGCGGGATCGAACCTAGCTCTCCGGGCGGGATCGAACCTAGCTCTCCGGGCGGGATCAAACCTAGCTCTCCGGGCGGGATCGAACCTAGCTCTCCGGGCGGGATCGAACCTAGCTCTCCGGGCGGGATCGAACCTAGCTCTCCGGGCGGGATCGAACCTAGCTCTCCGGGCGGGATCGAACCTAGCTCTCCGGGCGGGATCGAACCTAGCTCTCCGGGCGGGATCGAACCTAGCTCTCCGGGCGGGATCGAACCTAGCTCTCCGGGCGGGATCGAACCTAGCTCTCCGGGCGGGATCGAACCTAGCTCTCCGGGCGGGATCGAACCTAGCTCTCCGGGCGGGATCGAACCTAGCTCTCCGGGCGGGATCGAACCTAGCTCTCCGGGCGGGATCGAACCTAGCTCTCCGGGCGGGATCGAACCTAGCTCTCCGGGCGGGATCGAACCTAGCTCTCCGGGCGGGATCGAACCTAGCTATCTCTCATATCTCTATCCGGGAGTGAGCGCGTTACCGCTTATGAACTGTGCAACTGAGAATCTGAAGACTAAACTTGTCATAGAAAAACGGCGCTAATTTTTTGGTGTAACACTTGAAGATATTTTGACACAATTTAACTTGGGGGGGGGGCTCCGCTTCACTTGAGGGGAAGCTCTTTTCGGTGGGTTCAAAAAAAAATTTTTTAAATGTAAATTTTCTTATGCGGTCTCTTTGCCTAAGCCGTACGGCCTCGTTAGCGTAAACTTTTTACTAAGCCTAAGCGTTTTTAATGTAAAAATAATCTTTAAAAAAAACTTTTTAAAAGCACCTCCCCTAAGTGAAGCGGAGCCCACCCAAGTGAAGCGCCCCCCCAAGTTAAAAGAAGCTATATTTGAAATGAACTCCATAGTACTTCGAAAGTTTTCAGTTCAAAAGGGAAGAAAAAGGTATCAATCTTTATTCCATAGTACATTGTAGCGGTATCGAGTTTAATTTGAAAAAATGGAAATGACCTTGTCACAATGAAATGACTCTTTATGACAATGAAATGACAATTTATCACAAGGGAATGAGACTATCACAATGACTATCTATCCCATGTACATGTATATGTGATTCATATGCCATCTTCCACAGAAAAAAAGTTCCCATGTCCGATTTTCGAAAAATCCTCTTGATTTGAAATAAACTCTGTTTATACTTATTAGCTCTTTTTACAAAATATATTTCTCCTGCCAGTTTCTTTTATTTTCTCTCTCATCAATACATAGTGTTTTTTCTGCTTTTGTCACTTTAAGTTCTCTTCCTCTCTCATAGCCCCTCTCTTTTTCCCTCTCATATCTCTTTCTTCTTTCTTCCTTCCTCTCTCTCTTTTCTTATATCCTTTTCTCTTTCTCTCTCTCTCTCTCTCTCTCTCTCTCTCTCTCTCTTCTCAGATTCTCCATGTTTATGTTAAGAAGAGATAGCACCGGTCTCCCCTCTCCCTTTGGGCACAAGATGGGAGAGAAAGTGCAAGAATGCGCAAGCACGATAGTAGAGAAGAGGAAAGCTGAGACTGTTTATACCAACTGCTTCTCAGCATAGACTGGGAGTGATGCAGTCAGCCTTCTTTCCACCTTGCACTGTCAGCTCTGCTTTCTCTCCTAAGAACCTCTCTCTTTCTCTCTCTATATCCTTCTTTCTTCCTCTCTTTTTGTCACTCTTCCTCGCTTTATCTATCTGTAACTCTTTGTCTCTCTCCCTTTCTTTCTCTCTCTCTCTGTCTTTTTCTTTCACTCTTCCTCTCCCTATCTTTATTTTCCTTGTTTTCTCTCCTTTATTCTGTTTTGCTTTTTCTTTTTTCCTCTGTCCATTATCAAACTGAGAATCTCGCGCAAGGAAACTGTCTTTCTTTCTCTTTCTTCTCATCTCTCTATCTTCTGATTTTCTCCGCCTCTTTCCATCTCTTTTCAACCTAGACTCTCTCTCTTTTTCTTTTGAGCTCCTCTGCGTATAGCTCTCTTATCTATCTCTCTGTTCCTTTCCTTCTCTCTCTAAACCCTTCTACCGACACATCAGAAAAAGACCTACCCATTCTGCTAACTGACAAAACGTCCTTCTCCAGGCTCTCTGAGTAAATCATAGTTTTGCTGTCGATCAGAAGCCTTGCATCCCAGTACACATCCTCGTCACCATCTCATATTTTTGTCCGTCCTCCGCAACATTACTCTGGTAAACTTAGCATGATAAGTGACTAGGCGGTAAAATTGCGTGCCGACCCCCTGCCAGACTCTTGTCCCTTCTATAATGAGCGGGAGAAGCTCTCTTCTCAGAATCACTCTTTTCGGTAAGCTTCTGGTTTGGTTTTTTCTTATAATTCTTCTTTTATGCAGCTTTGGAAAACCGAGGGAACTTTTATTTCAAAACTGTTTCACTCTCAGAACCGCGTTCTATTTCTCTTTTTCTCTGAATAATTCTTTTTCTAGAAAAGATTCAAGTACGGTAAACAACACGTCCACGAGTTCATAGATTATAATGTAAAAGTATTTGAAATAATTGAAAATGAAAGTTATTTTTCAGCATAAGCTGACGATTGGGCGGGCGTGTCCATCTCAAATCCAAAACAAAACTTTCTTCAAAAATATGTTCATTAGGCAGTCATAATTATATGAAGGACTGTACAAAGCGACAGAGAAGTTCGGCAGATTGTTGACGAACGAGTGATCTACTTGAACGAAAATAGGGATTTTCATAAATAAATGAAAACGTTTTTTTAGAAGGTGTGATTCCAATGAGGCAGTATTGACTCATCAGCACAGTTGATATCGTTCCCTACCTAGGTTTGGACACCTTGAGAACATGATCCATAAAACCATATCCATTCGGAATTACCCTTGTTTCTCTTCTTTAGGTTTTTGTTTTCACTACATAAAACAGGAACAAGAAAAGAAATGGTTAAAATGTTAAACATTTAAATTTTCTGAATTTGGTCAGAAACCGAGAATTTTTTTCATTTCTGACGGAAATTTGCTCGTGAGATACAAAGAATGGTTTTACGGACAAAAGCCATTCCAAGGGACGAAAACGAACCCAGCCTTCTCTCTCTTACCGAAAGCGATTGCGTTATCACTGCACTAGCTAAGACCAATATCTTATTCTTCCGAACTGCTGCTATATGTATGAAAGAATCAATGGCCTAGTTATTCAAGAAGGAAGATATTGATTGATGGGCAGTTGTCTTAATAAGCGTCTTGTTCTTTAAAGTGAATGAAATTGATGCGCAGGTGCCCTAATGAGCGTCTGCTCGTGCACGTGTCCCAACCACGCCATGCTGGGCTGCGTCCTGCGGCTGAAGGCACAAAGAGTCCCATTCGAGAAGAATATGCTCACAGTCGTCTTTAATATAGCGACAGAAGCTAAGTTGCTTCGGACTTGCAGGTGCGCCCTATTAAAATTGATAGATACTTTTCTCTCTACGAAATATGTGAGGGTTGTTGATATTGATATTATACCTTTCCCGCTATAAGATTGACAAGTTTCATTATGTGATACCCTATTCGCCCCGAGATAAGCGAGGTCCAATGAATTTGATGCCCTTCTCGCTACAAGATAGGCGAGTTCTATCGATGTTGCTACAAGATGAGCTGCTTAGAAAAATCACAAACACAATGGACACAGCAGGTATAGAAATGAAGAACTTTGGACAGCAAAAAATCAACTGTAACGTGGTGCTGAAAAGTCTTTTTAGACCAGTTAACGTGGCAACCTTAGGATTCCGAAGAACCCGCAAGTTGAGATGAAGCTTGGCTAGGAAAACCATTGTGTGAAAGACGATAGGTTTGGAAAAATGGGGCATGAGTCAGTGAGGTCACTTTCGGGGTCGGTGGTTCAGTAAGGAATCTTGTTGAGTTGAACAAGGAACTCCGGTCACCAAACGGTGTGCGTTTATTCATGCAGTCTTTTTATTCGGAAAATTAATAGCGGCAGCGCATATCCAGCAAAATTTCTGAAATTTCTTCCACTTCCATTGGTTGAAGGTATTCGAATTGCCAAGGACAACACAGAAAACCAGATTCAGACCAGTAGTTACATGTCTTAAAGACAATGGAGAACCTTAGAGAGACAAGAGAGCTCATCGCTTTTGACCGAGAAGTTTGAAAAAGCTTAGGCCACAAGACGTCTAAGCTTTTTGTGTGTCTATAACATATACTTTATTGCACAGTGCGAGTAGCAAGTACATAAAAAAAGGTTCACTGCTGTAAACATTCCTCAGGCTTTACTATGTACACATTTTCATTGAATCAATCATCTCTTATGAAAATGCGCAAAAGTCATAAATACTATGTATCATAAATACAAAAGTCATAAATAATATGTATCAGTAAGTTTAAGTTAGTTAGTTATAAATTCAATCGAGTGAGAGGGTAATGGATTTAGCTCAACGCGGAATGAAACGATACCTGTTTGAATAAACAGGGGACTGGAAAAAAAGCTAAAAGCTTAAATCGAATGGACTTTGTTAATGTAAAATTAGTAAGCAAAAAAGTTGATCAGTTCGTGCTTTTCGAATGAATCAAGTCGGAATGTGTCATGTTTTTTGGTTGGAAGTTGGCCATGGCCGGTAGTTTTCTTGACCATGGTTGAAGGATTCCGATTTCTTAGCCCACCTTGGATCAATATCCCGGAACCGCAAGTACTTCACGAGTCTTAACCTTTATTCTGCTATACATATTGGCACTAACCTAAGTACCAACCCCTGTCACAAAAAGGTTAGTTATATCGACTGATCATCCTGCCACGCGGTGGAAGAAATCGAGTAAGTTATACCTCAATGTACATATATGTATATGTATTATATAGAAGCGCGGCCTTTGCAGGGTGTACTCTAACACAATGCCATGCTTCCGCGAGAAGATTGTGGAGTGTGGGGATGAGCGGCAGAAGCGGCTACTGGAGGAGGCAGGCCGCATGCTCATGTTCATCTGCTCGCCATTCTCGCTTCTCCGTCAGCGGTGACACTCTTGTACTTATTCATTTCACAAACATAGATCTAAACTTTTGTTTATATATATACTTCTTCATTTATTCATACAGTCATCCAACATATTATTGTGGAACAGAGATAATGAAAGGATCAGCGCAATTTATTATATTATAGTTTACATCATTCACTGCTTTTATGTTAAATCACAAAAGTCTGTTTCGCCCCCGCTATGACAGACCCCTGTGCTCTGTGGTTTGGGCTCGTCAGTGAGTGCCCAGAGAGTACATTCGCCCCCGCTATGACAGACCCCTGTGCTCTGTGGTTTGGGCTCGTCAGTGAGTGCCCAGAGAGTACATTCGCCCCCGCTATGACAGACCCCTGTGCTCTGTGGTTTGGGCTCGTCAGTGAGTGCCCAGAGAGTACATTCGCCCCCGCTATGACAGACCCCTGTGCTCTGTGGTTTGGGCTCGTCAGTGAGTGCCCAGAGAGTACATTCGCCCCCGCTATGACAGACCCCTGTGCTCTGTGGTTTGGGCTCGTCAGTGAGTGCCCAGAGAGTACATTCGCCCCCGCTATGACAGACCCCTGTGCTCTGTGGTTTGGGCTCGTCAGTGAGTGCCCAGAGAGTACATTCGCCCCCGCTATGACAGACCCCTGTGCTCTGTGGTTTGGGCTCGTCAGTGAGTGCCCAGATAGTACATTCGCCCCCGCTATGACAGACCCCTGTGCTCTGTGGTTTGGGCTCGTCAGTGAGTGCCCAGAGAGTACATTCGCCCCCGCTATGACAGACCCCTGTGCTCTGTGGTTTGGGCTCGTCAGTGAGTGCCCAGAGAGTACATTCGCCCCCGCTATGACAGACCCCTGTGCTCTGTGGTTTGGGCTCGTCAGTGAGTGCCCAGAGAGTACATTCGCCCCCGCTATGACAGACCCCTGTGCTCTGTGGTTTGGGCTCGTCAGTGAGTGCCCAGAGAGTACATTCGCCCCCGCTATGACAGACCCCTGTGCTCTGTGGTTTGGGCTCGTCAGTGAGTGCCCAGAGAGTACATTCGCCCCCGCTATGACAGACCCCTGTGCTCTGTGGTTTGGGCTCGTCAGTGAGTGCCCAGAGAGTACATTCGCCCCCGCTATGACAGACCCCTGTGCTCTGTGGTTGGGGCTCGTCAGTGAGTGCCCAGAGAGTACATTAGCCCCCGCTATGACAGACCCCTGTGCTCTGTGGTTGGGGCTCGTCAGTGAGTGCCCAGAGAGTACATTCGCCCCCACTATGACAGACTCCTGTGCTCTGTGGTTGGGGCTCGTCAGTGAGTGCCCAGAGAGTACATTCGCCCCCGCTATGACAGACCCCTGTGCTCTGTGGTTGGGGCTCGTCAGTGAGTGCCCAGAGAGTACATTAGCCCCCGCTATGACAGACCCCTGTGCTCTGTGGTTGGGGCTCGTCAGTGAGTGCCCAGAGAGTACATTAGCCCCCGCTATGACAGACCCCTGTGCTCTGTGGTTGGGGCTCGTCAGTGAGTGCCCAGAGAGTACATTAGCCCCCGCTATGACAGACCCCTGTGCTCTGTGGTTGGGGCTCGTCAGTGAGTGCCCAGAGAGTACATTCGCCCCCGCTATGACAGACCCCTGTGCTCTGTGGTTGGGGCTCGTCAGTGAGTGCCCAGAGAGTACATTCGCCCCCGCTATGACAGACCCCTGTGCTCTGTGGTTGGGGCTCGTCAGTGAGTGCCCAGAGAGTACATTCGCCCCCGCTATGACAGACCCCTGTGCTCTGTGGTTGGGGCTCGTCAGTGAGTGCCCAGCGAGTACATTCGCCCCCGCTATGACAGACCCCTGTGCTCTGTGGTTGGGGCTCGTCAGTGAGTGCCCAGAGAGTACATTCGCCCCCGCTATGACAGACCCCTGTGCTCTGTGGTTGGGGCTCGTCAGTGAGTGCCCAGCGAGTACATTCGCTCCCGCTATGACAGACCCCTGTGCTCTGTGGTTGGGGCTCGTCAGTGAGTGCCCAGCGAGTACATTCATGTTAATTTTTAAGCGTGATGAATATTTTCAGTGGCTCATCATGAAGGTAGAGTCACAAAGATTGACTGAAGTCTATGAAAGTCTAAAAGGAATTTTCACAGCTCCGCATTATTTTGGATAATAGTAACTCAGCATAGCCTCTCTCTTTCTCTCTCTCTTTCTCTCTCTTTCTCTCTCTTTCTCTATCTCTTTCTCTCTCTCTATCTCTTTCTCTTTCTCTCTCTTTCTCTCTCTTTCTCTCTCTTTCTCTCTCTCACACACATAAATGTGTTTATTCGTATTAATTCTACTAATTTTTTGAATAAGTTACTTGTAATGAATGTTCTTTTTCCTGTTCGTTGATAGGTTGGTAGGTTCTAATTAATTCTCCAAACTCTTCAGAGCAAGTTGGTTACTGGTCTTGTTGAAATTCATATCAATGCAATTTTTCGTTCTGGGATTTTTGAGGGTAAAATGGCTTTTCACCCATCAAATATGTTGGGAAGATTGAAACTTAGCTCCAGTTTTGGTTTTTTTGAACCTCTTTATATAATAAAAAAAACTCTTTCGATGGACTTTTCTTTGGTAATTGTTCTTTTTTTATCATGAGATATTAAAAATTTTAATCACTCACTTCTTTCACAAATTTTTCTGAACTTCTTTTAAATTTTTTTTAATTCCTGAAATGCTGAAAATTTCTATGCGGACTTTGTACATCGAATTCCTTTTTTTTTCTCATGGAGATAGAAGCCTTTCAGTCCAAAATTTATTCAGTGATTTGAATTCAGCTCTAAACCGTCTCCGAAAACCTGTTAACACATGAAAGGCTTAGTATTTTTTTGCTGCTGACTTTCAAAGCACCTTCATAGAACTTATTGAAAAGTTACTATGAGTCCTTCAAAATTCAGCAGAAACAGAAAAACTTATTTTTTTTTAAAATGTGCGGCATAAAAATGTGCGGTAACATCATCGTGGGTTCCTTGAATGTGCTCAGTTTTTCGTTTAGTTTGTGATGTATAATTTTTATTAAAACTTTTGCTTTACTACAAATTATTTTTTCTCACTTGGTAATAAGAAGCAGATGGGTGATTTTGCACCCACAAATCTACTGATTATATATTCTCGGTGATCATTGGAGTTCATAGTTTTGATTCATTCTTTTTGTTAGCGTTGATGTTCATACGATTCATTACAATCATTGCATTCGTGTTACTGTAGCAGTACTAGCGAGCACGTAGAACGCATGAACATGGTGGTATATAATATGGTTAAACGGGTTCGGTCTCTCTCAAATTACCTGAAAGCCTGCTAGTAACCGAGTGTTTGAACAAGAAGTCGAAATAATGAAGAAAAAAAAGTTTTTGCCGGTGAACATGGGAACCAAACCAGCAATCTGAGAGCTCCCGATTGATTATTGTTAAGTTAAAGTAGTGCCACATATGTACTTACATTTTTGGACCTCGTTAAGTTTTCTAGTTGCCTAAGTGAACAATTTGAAATAATAGGACATAAAGATTCATTGCCAGAAGAGATCGTATTTCAAAAACCGAAGTCCTGGAAACCTTTTAGTGCATTTTCGAGCACGTCAATGTCTTACAACTACCTCACTTTTGATTTTCTTCACGTTAATGTTATTCAGATGAAAATCGATAACTCTACCACAAGGACAAAAATTACAGGTCGGTAGCGAACTCAGCCATCTTTTTCCTTACCGTCCTTACCATTTTTCCTTACCATCAACGCGAGAGCGTTATTTCTTATCTACGTTCCTTCTTCAATCAATTCTTCGGGGGGGGGGGGAACGGAGTTTGGAAGAAAAAGGGTTTGAGATTTTTTTTTCTATAAGGGCTTTGTCGCAAGTGAATCAGCTAATATCGGCTTGAATCGTTCTGATGACCCTAAAATTAGATATTGACTATGTGGACTAATATGCCTAAAACTTGCATGGACAATGCAGAAACTAATAAAAAAACATGTTTTCAATGAGTAAAACTCATCCATTTCTCCCACTCACATGATTTTTTGTAAGTTTTTCCGGTTTCATCAACGAGTTAACTTTTTTCTGAATTTA
The DNA here is from genome assembly GCA_964056735.1 of Allodiplogaster pararmata. NCBI lineage: Eukaryota > Metazoa > Nematoda > Chromadorea > Rhabditida > Diplogasteridae > Allodiplogaster > Allodiplogaster pararmata. Next base: position 6,921,056 of record OZ057409.1, on the reverse strand, counting down.
AGTTCAAATCTCGAACGTATTCTGCCATACCGTTTATCAACCTCAGTTTTGGACATATAATCCGTGAACCGTTTTTTACAGAGAAATAATCAATGAAAACACTTTGATCTATGTCTTGCCTTGTTGATGCGTTGTTAAGAAATCAATAAAAACTCTCAAACTTACGTCTTTTCTGTGGTAGCTTTACTTTTTTATCTGAGTTTTAGTTCTATTCAAGCATCCGAATCGAACGGATTACAACCCTCGATAAACCTAGAACATCGAATTATAACCCTCGATAAACCTAGAACATCGAATTAAAACCCTCGAGAAATCTAAAACTTCGAATTATAACCCTCGATAAACCTAGAACATCGAATTATAATCCTCGAGAAACCTAGAGAATCGAATTATAACCCTTGAGCAACATCAAAGTCTTCCCACAAAAGTGACCACAATAACATGTCTTCATTCAGTAATTGAGCTAGAGCCAAGTTATTAGCTACCACGCGTGTCACCATTCAAATAATAATGCCTATCGTGTACTTCCATTTTCTCATTGAATTCTTCTCTTCATCCCATTTTTTCACAACTTACTTCTGTGTCAAATTAACTCTATTTCAATGTCACCATCAGGAGTTAAATAGTCATGTCTGGCCTTCTGTCGGCGGGCCTCTGTTTTTCCAGATCATAAGGGGGGACCCTTAAAAAAAAGTTTTTTTTCGCGGGCCTCTGTATTTTTTTATCATAAGGGGGGACCCTTATGTGAAAAAGTTTTTTTCCGCTTTTGGTGGGTGTATTTACCTTTTTCTTGCACACTAAAAAACCTCTGGTCACCATTCGACTATTTGCGCGAACACGTGAAAAAGAAAAGCCTCAGTCAAAAAAGAAGAATGATAGTTAGAAAAAGATATGTAACTACAATTGAATAAAGAAAGAGAGAGAGAAGAAGAGAGTGAGATTGAGAGATGGGAGAGGAAAAAAAGAGAGAAAGAGAAAAAACAAAGAAAAAAAAGAGAGAGAGAGAGATAGAGAGAAAACAAAAGAGAGAGAGAGAGACATAGTTATTATTATTAATGTGTTAATAACCGAAGGACAGCTTGTTATCACCGTCTTTGACATGGGATGAGGGGAAGAAATATGATGATGGAAACGAGTTGAGAAAAGCCATAGATAAAGATTACACACTTTAACTAATACGTCCAGAAGTGTCAGCAAAAAAGCCGAAGAGGAAGAAGGCTAAGTTGTGTCGTCCATTTAGAAGGGTCTTGAGTTTTTATTACGCGGAGTCTTTCAAAACATCGCGTTGAAATGGTGAAAAGGTCAGGGGATGACAGTATTTGAGGGACAGAAGCGAGAAGAGAAGAGGAATTCGAAGAGGAAAGTGAAAAGTATCGAGCCTTTACATGGAAACCAGGAGGACGAGGGAAGGGAAGAATGAGTAATTGAAAAAAAGTAATCTTGAGTAATTGAAAAAAGAAAGTGCTAGAAACAGCCATTTTTGACGCTCAGAAAAGAAGAGAATAGACAATAGAAGTAGAAAAGAGTCAGTGAAAAATTTTCTAATCGATCCGTTCATATAAGCTCATATAAGCTAGCCAGCCTTGTGATTGCAGTCAACTAATCAAGCATCAGAGATGTATCTCGGCTGTGCTCTCTCTTCCGGCCACCACCGATTGCATGCTCGAGAACGACTCTTTCGTGCCGGAATTGCAGCAGTGCAGGTGAATCTTCTCTGTCTCTTTTTTTCTTCTCTCATTCTCTTCATCTGTTTCACTGTTCTTCTCCGCTCATCTTTTTTGCTGTGTTTCTCTTTTTTTTATTTCCTCTTTCTCCATATCTCTCTTTCACTCTTTCTCTGTAACTCTTTTTCTCTGTTTCTTTCTTTCTTTCTCTGTAAATATAACCACTTCTCTCTGCATGTATTCGTTTCTCTTTCATATCTTCACATCCTTTATATATTTCTAAATCTTTCTTCTATATACATACATACCTCTTTATATTTTTTGATATCTTCTTTATCTCTATCTCTCGTCCTCTTGCGCTGTCTTTATCTGCGTTCATCTCTCTGTTTCTATCTACATCTTTCACTCTCTCTCTCTTTTTCTAGCCTTACGTTTCATTTTTCCTAATTTATATACCTTTTTGTTACTTCTATCTCTAATTTTCTCTGCTCATTGCTTTACTTCTTCTCAGACCTCCGCAAGGTGTTCAACAGATTTTATTGGAATTTCAAAGAGACTTGTTTCTGGAGTCCAGAGTTTTGACTGGCTCTCTTGCGAAAGTTCGAAGTGTTCGCATAGACACTGTTTATGTACACAGTCTAAGAATAAGTTTTTTTTAAACTTCCAATCAGTAAGTTTTCTCATTCTTCTCACCTAGTTTTCTTTCCATCTCGTTTCTGTCCTCTCTTGATTTCTCTCTCCTCACTTTCTTTTTTTTTGGCTGGCTCGCTCTTTCTTCTTCTTTCTGTCTCTTTCTTTCCATATATTTCACTTTATCTCTCTTTTCTTCCTTTCTATTTCTGTCTAATATTATCACTATTTCTATACCTCCATACTCTCTCTGTCCATATATTCAACCAGGGTCTTGAATGACACATTGTCTGGGTGCACCCTGGAATGGGTCGACGTGACGCGTAATTTGCTTGCTCCTTTTTCTTGACAAACGCGTTCTATCATTCATTCACTTCTTTTCGCGCCGTCTTTTCTCTAACCGCAGATACTTTAATTTAGTTGTTCTTGCCTCTTTTTGCACTCTTTTTCTTCGTCTGTTAGTCGGGGACCCAATTACAGCTTCTTCATCAAACATCAGTTTACCGCTGCAGCTATACTGTCTTCTCCTGGTTTGATGTTTTTTAAAAATTTAAATCACATTCTCTAATTATTTTTCTAATCAAATTTTTTTAATCCACACCATACAAGCTTTCGAGCAAAACAAGAGTTAGAATCCTTACAAACACACAAAACAGATTTTTATCTTCAGGCGTTGTTACTAAGAAGTATGGAGAATGGTTCCAGTCACGCCTTTCACTGAATTTTCAAGTACTCACGGCTTTTAGTATATTATTCTTACCTGACTCATGCAATTGAACATTCATCAATCGATTTTTTTTTTAAATTTAAAAATGCGCAGTCTGAGCAACACAATGAATTGAACGAGCAAAGACAACAACAAACGAACAAAAAAACAATGCAGAGACAGAAGAAGATAAGAAATTTTTGAGTTTATAGACAACTACATATATCGATTGAGCAGTATCCACTATTCAGTTAATGGATAGAGATATCGATTGAGCAGTATCCACTATTCAGTTAATGGATAGAGATATCGATTGAGTAGTATCCACTATTCAGTTAATGAATAGAGATATCGATTGAGTAGTATCCACTATTCAGTTATTGAATAGAGATATCGATTTAGTAGTGACCACTATTCAGTTAATGAAAAGAGATATCGATTGAGTAGTATCCACTATTCAGTTAATGAATGAATGAATGAATGATTTATTGCACAGTGCGTGTTGCATTTCAGGTAAAAATACATAAAATTCACATGTAGTCAATTCACAGGCATTTCACTTATAAAGTCTTTTCGTTATTGTGTGGTAGATCTGGATGTCAAGGGATACTCCCTCAAGGACACCAGAATTCTTTAAGATACAATTCGGGCTTGAAAGCCGTTTCTTGTCTTGCCTGCCACGCGGGACTTCCAAAGATAGCCTTTACAGGTTTATTCACAGAACCAACGAACGATTAAATAACGAACTAACGAACCAACTAACAAGAATAAATGATAGAGAAGGATGAGGAGTGATTAAGAGAGAGAGAGAGAGAATTGTGAAGAGAGAGAGACGAGAGAAAGAACTAATTAAGAGATAATGAAATTTATGGTGAGAGAATGAAAATTATGGAGAGAGAATGAAAAGAGAGGAATGAAGTTAATAGAACCCGAAAACTAGAAGTGAAATAAAGAAATGAGTAACTTACGTTACGTTACCCGGATCACTGTCTAACTAATCCTAGTAGCTAACTTCGCGCCTTTCCGACGGCTTGACTGCCTTCTTCCGGAACTTAGATGAGCGGTTGAGATCGACGTGCGATTGAGATCTGCTACGTGCAACAGGACGTACCTGTCTCAAACTTGGGTAATTAAACCTATGTTCTTGAAACATTGGTGAGAAAAACGCGCGCGCGGAAGAAGACGAAGAAGACAGACTTCTAATACTATTGAGTGATAAGGTTAAAGAGAAGAAGAAATGATGTTTCCTACCGGAAGAAAGACCGAGTAAGATTGATGAGGTAAAAGAGAAAATATAGAACTTAAGCATAATAAGTTATTAACCTCAAAAACAACTTATAAAGCTTAACACAACAAAAAACAACGAAAAACAACACAAAAAACGCAGCGAACGTTGTCGAATGTGGCCTAAAATATTTAGGAGAAACCTAAATTTGATTAGAGAAAGTTCGAGAAAGGCGTCGCCCTTACACTAAAATTACCTACACCAAGAAGGGGTAATCATAATATGATTATGATTACATTGGGGGTCCACAAAAACAAAGACAGCGACGAAGGAGCCGGTCCCGCGAGGTCCTCCTAGACGTTGCAGAACGGATTTTCCTCGCAGACTGCTCCGTGATGGGCGTCCTCTCCGGTGGTGTGGCAGAAGGGGCAGGCAATTGGCGGGCATCGATGTCCTCTGTTGAACGAATGCAAGCAACGAAGGCATCTCGCCTTCCTCAATAAAATTCGCCTTCTTTCTTCCAAAGTGGCGATGGCCCGACAACAAACCGCCTTGTGCGATTTGTCATGACACAGCAAGCATTCCGCTTTGGGACGGAATTGTGACGAATGGTCACCCTGGGGCGCCCTGTCTGGCAACGTTTCATAAACAGGTTTCCATGGTCTTTTTGAAGTGCCTGATTGCACACCATCTCTTTTAGGGCGCTTATAAAGATTGCTTGCGCGGTTTCTATTGACGACGGGCAATTGTGAAGCTGATGAGCTTTTCGACGGTCGACGATTGTCGAACCTTGAATCCCATTTTTCGATACGTCTTCCGAAGTCGAGTTGACTCGACGTAGCCATTTTTTCAAGAGATGCAAGTAGTGAACGCTTTTGAGCGTCTGGTTTTGACCGCTCTTTGAATGCAGCCTTTTCTCTTAAATCATACTGATTTTGAATGATGTCCTTCACGTGAGTGATGAGATGTGTTTCATTCGAATTTTTGTAACCACAGGTTGCTTCACCCGTAGCAATCCAACCGAGCTTGGAAGGTACCAACACGAAACCACTTGGTAGAGTCATTGGTTGCTTTTTCCATTTAAGAACCTTCAAGTAGTCCTTGTTGCCCAGTAAGAGTACCGGGTTTATCTGGGATTTTACATTATATTCATCAGCTAGACGAATCTTTCTTCTCTGAATGAAAGCAACGTCCTGTGCTGGTAGGGAGCTGTATTCGAGGGTTGCAGTTAGTGGCTCTGGGTGCGCCATCGCTTCAATCACGAGTTTCTCCCCATTGATTCCGTGCAAGGGAACTTCGTAGATGGAATACATTCTTGTTCCTGTAGAATTTGCTCCAAGCCCTGCTAGCGAACATTCAGACTTCCGTAGTTCACGGAGCTCAAGTTCTTTCGCTACACTTTCTGAGATCAAACTCACAGAGGCACCACTGTCAAGAATGAAGTCGACCCTTTTATGGATACGATTCCCAACGCGAACCTTTCCAGTTTGCAAACGATGCTCGTATGAGGGTATGCACTCAGGGAGTATTGAATGGACTTGCTCAATGTGCTGCTGGGGAGCTCTTCTAGGTATGTTTCCTTGGCTGCTCAAGGTAGCTGATGTGTTCCTTTCCGAAACTTTCACCGCGGCATTACCTTTTTTGCTGGGCCTCATCATGAGCCGGAAACATAAGGCGATGTCATGCGGTCCATCACAGTACGGGCAGCGAACGTCGCACTGATGCGCGGACCCTCCAGGTTTCAGGCACATCTGGCACCATTCATGTTTTCTCGCAAACTCTATGCGATCCTTCACCATCGGGATCTTCCTGCATTCCCATGACAATTTGTGCTTGTTGCAGAACACACAACATTTGTCATCCCTCGCCACGAGCGGCTGAGGTGTCGGGATTATGCGGTCTGCCCCCATGCGATACCTCTCGACTGGGGTGTCCGTTTTGGCTACATGGATGGTGTGGCGATTTGGTCTAGTTGATTGTTCGTTACTCATCTCCATAATGAAGAGTTCTTTCTTGATCATGCTTTCAGCCTGGTTGAGGATTGCTGAGACAGTTACGTCTTCCACCTCGTAGATGAATTCCAGTAGTCTCGTCCTTGTGCTTGAAGGAAATTTCTTCAAAAGCATTTGCTGCATGATCAAATCTCTTTGAAGAGTAGGCTGCGTTTTGTTTAGGTTCGCCACTGCTCCTTTCAGTGCAAGCACTAGCGTGAGCTGACTGTTCCAGGAGTCATTGGCCGCGGATATTGATTCCAATTTCAATAACGCCATTCTCTCATCCGCCTTTTTTGCTCCGAAACTCTCTCGTAGAAGCTTGACTGCGTCTTCGTATGAGGAACCACTTGAGGATAACTGACCCAAAGCCACCTTCGCTGTGCCTCTCACACACTCTCTCAGGTACGACATCTTCTCGAGCGAAGAAATGTCTGGCCGGGTATGTATCATCTCATTGAATAGCTCCCACCACGAGGAGAACTCCAAACGACTACCATCGAATACTGGCAGAGTTGGAGTTGGGAGTGGCGGCAGTCTTGTTCTGTTTCTAAAGTCTTGCAGACTGTCCTGCTCTGGTACGACTACCTGAGGAACTGCATTAGCTTCAGTAGTGCCTTGATCTGAGCGAATGGGCGCGCTGCCGTTGTCGGGTGGACTTACTGTCGACGTACTTTCAACTCTCCTTGGTTCAGTACTTCCACGAGCTGAGCTTTCTGCTGTGTCGCTAGAGCTCAACATCTTGTTGATTCGAAGTAGCACTTTTGCTACCCGCAGTCTAACCAACGCCACAATTCTTTTCCTCGGCGCCTCTTGCAACCACATGTTTACCTCGTCTGTCTTAGAGCTCTTTTTGGTTAACTTTGTCAACCAGTCTGTGATCGACTTGTAGTATCCCTCCGCAACAACGGGTATTTCGTCTCGAATAGTAGTCGTGATTTGCCAGGCTTCACTGCCCGTCTCACAAAATGTGAAAGGCAGCTTCTCTGCTCTTTCTATCAATTCTTGGAGTTCGTCGTTAATTTCGCATGCTGCGAATTGTTCAGATGAGGTGAAGATAAGCTCTACGGCCTTATCTTCCACCACTTCGTCGTTTGACATCATGAGCTATCAGCCTTAGGGCACTGATGCACCATATAAAGTCTTTTCGGTATTGTGTGGTAGATCTGGATGTCAAGGGATACTCCCTCAAGGACACCAGAATTCTTTAAGATACAATTCGGGCTTGAAAGCCGTTTCTTGTCTTGCCTGCCACGCGGGACTTCCAAAGATAGCCTTTACAGGTTTATTCACAGAACCAACGAACGATTAAATAACGAACTAACGAACCAACTAACAAGAATAAATGATAGAGAAGGATGAGGAGTGATTAAGAGAGAGAGAGAGAGAATTGTGAAGAGAGAGAGACGAGAGAAAGAACTAATTAAGAGATAATGAAATTTATGGTGAGAGAATGAAAATTATGGAGAGAGAATGAAAAGAGAGGAATGAAGTTAATAGAACCCGAAAACTAGAAGTGAAATAAAGAAATGAGTAACTTACGTTACGTTACCCGGATCACTATCTAACTAATCCTAGTAGCTAACTTCGCGCCTTTCCGACGGCTTGACTGCCTTCTTCCGGAACTTAGATGAGCGGTTGAGATCGACGTGCGATTGAGATCTGCTACGTGCAACAGGACGTACCTGTCTCAAACTTGGGTAATTAAACCTATGTTCTTGAAACATAGGTGAGAAAAACGCGCGCGCGGAAGAAGACGAAGAAGACAGACTTCTAATACTATTGAGTGATAAGGTTAAAGAGAAGAAGAAATGATGTTTCCTACCGGAAGAAAGACCGAGTAAGATTGATGAGGTAAAAGAGAAAATATAGAACTTAAGCATAATAAGTTATTAACCTCAAAAACAACTTATAAAGCTTAACACAACAAAAAACAACGAAAAACAACACAAAAAACGCAGCGAACGTTGTCGAATGTGGCCTAAAATATTTAGGAGAAACCTAAATTTGATTAGAGAAAGTTCGAGAAAGGCGTCGCCCTTACACTAAAATTACCTACACCAAGAAGGGGTAATCATAATATGATTATGATTACATCACTTTTTCATAGAAAAATGTGAGAAATTTTTAAGAAAACTTAACAAAAAGAAATAAATTCAAATTCAAATTCAAATTCAAATTAATTCAAATGTAATTAGTAGAAATAGAAATTAGTAGAAATAGTAGAAAATCGTGCAGGTAGTTAGGATTCAAGCTAATAAGTAGTGAATAATGATTAGTTCAACAAGTTTAACTCCATCCGATCTTTGAATGAACTGAGAGTAGAACATGATCTGTGTCCGGTTTCAAGAACATCTTTTGTACGTACAAAAGTGTTTTACGTACAAAAGTTTGCGGTTTTTTCGTTTTTCCAGTTGCAAGAAACTTTTGTTTTACTCACTTTTGTTTTTCAAACCCATTTATAGTACAAAAGTGTTTTTCTAGCGTACCCTAGTAAAACTTTCGGTAAAACAAGTTTTACTCACAATAGGAAGCAATTTTTCTATTATTTTTCATCATTTTCAACAGTTTTTTGGTTTATTGTTAAATTCTTACGTCCTTTCTATGTTTTTTTTCAAATTCTAGTAAAATTAATAACTTTTAGAAACGAATGGAAGCTATTGACCGGGACTTCCGAGAATTTTGGATAAGAGGCTCGGTTCAGGGAATATTCCGTGACAGAGCAAATCCATTCGACGTCTTTTCGGATGCAGAATTCCGTAGGAAGTACCGTTTTTCACGGAAAGCATTCTTTGAGCTTCTCGAAACGTTCAAATATCAGCTAAGCAAGCCAACAAATAGAGGAAAGGCGCTTTTACCGGTTCAGCGTTTGGGTCAGAGTGAAGATTGAGAATGTAATCGGCTGTCTCAAGCGTCAATGGCACATTCTGCACGCGGAATGTCGGTACAAACCAAGGCGTGCTGCAACTATCGCTGCGGCATGCGTCTGTCTCCGTAATGCTGCGATCGACATGAATGAGGCACAATTTGACGATCCCATTGACGATGACAACGAGGATCAGAACCTAGATAACCATGAAGTCGATACATCAAACACACCTGGAGGATCCGCTCTACAGAGCATGATAACAGGACAGTATTTCTCTTGAACCTAATTGAATCTCTTTGTTTTGTTCTTTATTCTTCTCTTTGAATTACAATCCATTCTCTGTAAATGATCTTATTTTCTGTGTCGTGCCTTGTTAAATGCTCTGTTGAAGAGACAAGTTGGGTCCGAACGTTTCGCTTTATCAAAGATCGTCAGCGAGTTGCTATCATCTAAATAACATTGATGAGCACAGCAGTAAAGAGTCTCTTTCTAATCTTTTACAGTATACAGCAAAAAGAAATCGAACTTTTACAAAAAAGTGAAGCCATACATGTGAAGCCATGCATGGCTTCACTTTTCGGAAGATGGCTCTGAGTACTCGAGGCCGTTTACTTGCATTTTCGCCAGTATCGCCTCTCTCTGCACTTTGAGAAGTTCTTTCTTGAGAAATGTAATCTCCCGGTTGCTCTCAATAGCCTCTTGCTCACTTTGGATGCGAAGAACTGTGAGTTCTCGATCAGTTTTGAGTCGAAGATCCGCGATTTCCCATTGAATTCGTCGGAAGCTGAGAGCAAGTCATACAATACCTGCCTCGCAGTTGAAAGCACCGGAAAACTTTTCACTTTTCCAGCTCCTGTTTTCAGCGTTTCCACCCTTTCCTCAGATAAGCGTTGGCGCACAATTGTCAGCTCACCAACAACGATTCGCTTGACCTGTAAAAATCAACCCTATGCAGCTGTGTTCAAGAAAACTAAACATGACACAATCGTTCACCAACACAACTTTTGAGCGGGAACGCCGTTAAAAATTCAGTAATTCAAAAAGACAAAATCGCACCTGTTCCGTTGAGCGCTTATATCCCATATCCTACAATTGTCGCGTCCATTTCTCCCAGTGCTGCTTTTTCACTGTTCCACTCTCTTTTCTACTCCCTCCAACCACCCTTGCGTTATATGTGCCGTAGTCTTGAGATATCCACTGAGCTAAGGCTATTCTTGCTTCTTGAGGAAGATCCTCCACTTTTTGCCGCTTTAAATCACTCATGATCACTGTAATTCGAACTATTAAACATTTAACTCCAAAATATTTGTCGGAAACAACAAATTAATAACGAAAAATGATGAAAATCAAAGGTTGCACTAAAAGTGCGCCAGCTTTGTACCGAAAAACGAAAAATCAAACAAACGTTTTACGTACAAACGTTTTCAGTACAAAAGATTGTTCTTAAAACCGGAAAAACACTTTTGTAAGTAAAACCAGTTTTATCGTAAAACGTTTGTTTTTCAAACCATTTGTGAAAAACAAACGTCTTGAAACCGGCCACTGGTCTCATAAGACAAACTGTTCCAACAATTAACTACTCTAGATGGTAAGATGTTAGAATGCCAAGCTGATCGAATTAGTGGTTTGATTAGTGCATTCGAGTTAGATCTAGTATTATAAATGTGGTTGTTAAACAAAAACATGGAGCAAGGGTCGATTGACGTAAGCCGATTTAATATTTTGTACGTCATGATTAAATCTGCAGTCTTCCGTCGGGCTTGCAGCTTGGGAAGTTCCAAGAGCTGCAGTCTTTCTTCGTAGGTCAGCTGCAGACCGGCTCTCCTGCAAACTTGTTTTGTGAAAAGACGTTGAACTTGTTCAATCATTTCTATGTGTTTTTTAAGTGAGGAGACCAAATGACGGAGCAGTATTCCATTATGGGCCTAACGTAGGTAATGAATACTTGTTTGTAAAGTCTTACATTTTTCGACTTGAAGGTTCTCAGAATGTACCCGCATCTCATGCTTGCTTTACGACACATTTGTTCGATATGTCGAGAGTAGTCTAGACTATTAGAATACTCAATACCCAAATCTCGAATGTGATCAGACTCACAAAGGGCATTTCCGTCAAGATAAAACTTCACTTCTGGGTGATGTTTACCCATTCGCATAACAGTTGTCTTTGAAGTAGAAATTGTTAATCCCTAACTCGTTGCCCAATCAGCTACAGCATTCAGCCCGCCTTGCAAACTTTTCACATCGTTAGTGGTGGTCAATTTCACGTCATCGGCGTACATTGTCACGTCGCATCCTTTAGGTAGAACTCCCGGTAAATCGTTAACGTACAGAAGAAACAGTAAGGGCCCAAGGCAGCTCCCTTGCGGAACTCCAGATGGAGTCGCGTAGGAGTAGGATTGCTTTTCCCCTACTTGTACACTTTGTTCTCGATTTTCAAGAAAACTTCTCAAAAAATTCAAAAGACAACCGGATATTCCAAATAGGGAGATTTTCCGAAGTAGTAGTGTTAGTGGCACCGCATCGAAGGCCCGTGAAAAATCTATGAGAACGCAGCTGATAAAACTTTTATCATCCATTTGTTGATGCAAGTTAGTAAGCGACCTGAGCAAAGCAAGTTCGCATGAGTGTCGTGGCCTGAAACCAAACTGATGAGGACTGATTAGCTTGTGTTCTTGGAAATATTTCAAAATCTCATCGCAAATCATACGCTCCATAACTTTTGACGTAGAGGGAGTGAGACTTATAGGCCTATAATTTTGGGACTCAGTGCGTTTTCCTTCTCTTTTGAAGACAGGCTTGACAATCGCAGTTCGCCATATTTGCGGACAGCTACCGTGAAGAAGACATTTATCGTAAACTATAGCTAATGGCAGTGCTAGAGAAAGTGCGGTTTGCTTGAGAAAGATGTTAGGAATGTGGTCCGGAGATGTGTTATTCTTGGATGAGAGACGCTTGAGATATGAGAAAACTGTGTGAGCGGGCATGTGTATGAAGTCGATAATGCATGCGGTAGTAGAGACAGAGATGTTAGTAGAAAAATTCATATAAGTGCTAATGTCGTAAAGAGATTCAAAGTGCTGAGCAAAAATAATTGCCTTCTCAGAGTCATCAGTAATCATCTCACCTTCGGAATTAACGATTGGGCCTATTATTGGATCATCTTTGATGTTAGAGTTAGTGAAACGATATAGTTTTGACAGATTTTTACTCTTCAACAGAGTTTTCTCCATGTTTCTACGGTGACTGTCGAGCGCTTTTCGAAGTTTGCGATTCATTCTCGAAAATGGAGAAATTCCAATAACTTCCCTCCTCTTGTATAGACGTGCACATCTTCGTTTGAGTTGAGAAATTTTCCCCGGTGTCTTCTTGGTTAATTTGGACAATTTGGTTAGAGGAACGCATTGTTCAATGACACCATGGACTGTAGATAAGAAAATTTCATACGTTTCGTCTATATTCTGGCCCACAGCAAGGATGCATGGCCAGTCGATTGACGATAAAAGTGAGTTAGCCAATGCCTCATTAGTCTTTTTGAAATTGTAAATGTACCTTCTTTCTATTTTTGGTTTTTGGGGACAAGAAATTGTGAAAAAGACCAGGTTATGATCGCAATATGTTGGCGGTGGAGCGACCAGGCAGCTGGTAACGAGAATCGGTCGAGAAGATAGAACCAGATCCAGAGTATTCTGCAGCCTTGTAGGGGCCGAAACATGCTGTCTCAAGGACAGGAAGTTAGTGAAGTTAGAGAGAAGACGAGAATGATGGTCTAAAGACAGTGAAAGAGAAACGGTGCCTTCAGGCCATGTAATTTCGGGTGAGTTGAAATCTCCCACAAGGACGTGGTCACAAGTGTTAGTGAGAATGATCTGCTGGAGAGAGGACAGCGCATCTCCAAAGGCAACATTTTCAGCTCTCGGACTTCGATAAAAGCAGTGAAAAAGGATGTCGACATCACTCGACTGGTGGAGCTTAACTGAAACAAGTTGACAGAAAGGAGAAAAGCTTTGAGACAGAAATAGTGAAGAGTTTATGGACTTGTGGACAAGGACAGCAACACCTCCGCCTGACAATGCCTCATCTCTATCGCACCGGAACACTGAATAAGTCTGATTAGAAGAAAGCATGGAATCATGAACGATAGATTGGTTAGCCCAGGTTTCTGTAAGTGCGACGATGTTGGCATCGTATTGTGAGATCAGATCTTCTACTATGTTAACTTTGTGAGAAACCGATCGAATGTTGATTAGTATACAATTCATGTAGGATGAATCAGAACATAAGGAGTTAGTGCTTGCAGCTTCTTCTGAAAAAGAGGTCAGTATTCGGTCATGCAGTAGAGTATCCTAGCGCTCAGAGACAACTGATTGTCTCTTACTGGGTACTGGGTTGATTTTTTTCTCTCTTGTCTCCACTTGTGTGCTCCTTGTTGCCATTCTAGAGACTGGAGCAGTAGAGATCGGTCAACGAGTGGCATTACCTCTTGCACGGCCTCTCACTCTGGTCACAGTGACGAAAGGGGGTTGAGAATCCGCGGATGATCGTGGTGATGCCTTAGCGTCGATTGAAGCAATTAGCTCAGCCTGGTTACCTTGTTTTGGGTTTCTGGGAAGTTCTCTAGGACTGCGGAGCTGGAATATTTCAGGTCCGTTCCCTACGTCTCGTACAATGTGAACCAGGTGTCCTTCAGATTCATTCTTTCTCCCACATTCCCTACGTAACTCAGCATCAAATTTCAATTGATGTGCCATGTAGTCTGGGCGTGCATAAGCATGCACGTTTTTGCTACATCTAGGAACGCATCAACTACATCTAGGAACGCATAGAGAATCGATTGAGTAGTATCCACTATTCAGTTAATGAATAGAGATATCGATTGAGTAGTATCCACTATTCAGTTAATGAATAGAGATATCGATTGAGTAGTATCCACTATTCAGTTAATGAATAGAGATATCGATTGAGTAGTATCCACTATTCAGTTAATGAATAGAGATATCGATTGAGTAGTAACCACTATTCAGTTAATGAATAGAGATATCGATTGAGTAGTATCCACTATTCAGTTAATGAATAGAGATATCGATTGAGTAGTATCCACTATTCAGTTAATGAATAGAGATATCGATTGAGTAGTATCCACTATTCAGTTTATGAATAGAGATATCGATTTAGTAGTAACCACTATTCAGTTAATGAAAAGAGATATCGATTGAGTAGTATCCACTATTCAGTTAATGAATAGAGAATCGATTGAGTAGTATCCACTATTCAGTTAATGAATAGAGATATCGATTGAGTAGTATCCACTATTCAGTTAATGAATAGAGATATTGATTGAGTAGTATCCACTATTCAGTTAATGAATAGAGAATCGATTGAGTAGTATCCACTATTCAGTTAATGAATAGAGATATCGATTGAGTAGTATCCGCTATTCAGTTAATGAATAGAGATATCGATTGAGTAGTATCCACTATTCAGTTAATGAATAGAGATATCGATTGAGTAGTATCCACTATTCAGTTAATGAATAGAGATATCGATTGAGTAGTATCCACTATTCAGTTAATGAATAGAGATATCGATTGAGTAGTATCCACTATTCAGTTAATGAATAGAGATATCGATTGAGTAGTATCCACTATTCAGTTAATGAATAGAGATATCGATTGAGTAGTATCCACTATTCAGTTAATGAATAGAGATATCGATTGAGTAGTATCCAATATTCAGTTAATGAATAGAGATATCGATTGAGTAGTATCCACTATTCAGTTAATGAATAGAGATATCGACTGAGTAGTATCCACTATTCAGTTAATGAATAGAGATGTCGATTGAGTAGTATCCACTATTCAGTTAATGAATAGAGATATCGATTGAGTAGTATCCACTATTCAGTTAATGAATAGAGATAGAAATAGAAATGTTTGTTTTTGCACTGACAAGTGTAGATAATATATATATATATATATATATATATATATATATATATATATATATAATGAATAGAGATATCGATTGAGTAGTATCCACTATTCAGTTTATGAATAGAGATATCGATTGAGTAGTATCCACTATTCAGTTAATGAATAGAGATATCGATTGAGTAGTATCCACTATTCAGTTAATGAATAGAGATATCGATTGAGTAGTATCCACTATTCAGTTAATGAATAGAGATATCGATTGAGTAGTATCCACTATTCAGTTAATGAATAGAGATATCGATTGAGTAGTATCTAATATTCAGTTAATGAATAGAGATATCGATTGAGTAGTATCCACTATTCAGTTAATGAATAGAGATATCGACTGAGTAGTATCCACTATTCAGTTAATGAATAGAGATGTCGATTGAGTAGTATCCACTATTTAGTTAATGAATAGAGATATCGATTGAGTAGTATCCACTATTCAGTTAATGAATAGAGACATCGATTGAGTAGTAACCACTCTTATAGTCTGGCCATGTTCAAATGGTTCTCTGAAGTTTCAGAGCAAGCCAATTATATAAAGTCGAGAAAATATAGTTATTAAATCACCTGAGAGACAAGAGAGAACAGTTCTGAGTACAGTCCAGTCCTACTTAAACATGTTTTAGTCGACCCTTTCATACAGTGCTCGCGAAAAATTTAAATAAAATCACCTCCAAATCATCATTTTCAATGTCTTGGTACACGAAGCTTCATGATTCAAATCCCTCCGAGCAGCTTAAAAGAGTTGACTATTCGACAACATGCTTTGAAAGATATGATTTCTATGTATAATATATTGGTCTCTAATGCCTGCTAGAGATTGCCTTTTCCAGGCTGTTGTCGATATGAAAAGACCGTACAATGACGCAGCAGAATCACAAAACGTTTTCTGGTAGAAGTATTATGAGATTATCTTTTTCGAGAAGTTTTAAATTTTATAAAACAACCAACATAATGAAATTCATTGGATTTTCTCTCAAAAACAAAAAAAAAGTAAACTTGAAATTAAAACTTTTGACGCACAATATGGAAAATATCGTAACCTTACGTGAAAAATTTTGAATTAGTCACGTATTACCCGAACTCCTTCGATTTCTCGTGAAGAGCAAGTTGAAACTGTAAAAAAAAATTGAGTTGAAAATGAAAAACAAATCTTTTTTTCCAGTGTGTGTAACAGGTGCTTTGCTACCGTCTAAACCATTCTGTTAAGATACAGACATCTTCGATAAAAAATTTTTTTAAAAAGAAAAAATCTCGAAATCAAACAAGTCGAAAAACAATCATTTTGCGAGAAAGCTTCAGAATTGGCATACAGCTGTGAAAAAAGCTCTGCAACTCTTTTCTCTCTCTCTCTCTCTCTCTCTCTCTCTCTCTCTCTCTCTCTCTCTCTCTTTCTCTCTCTCTCTGTCTGTCTCTGTCTTTATCTATGTCTATAACCTTTTCTATACCATCTCTCTTGCTACAGGGACAACTGCGCTGCTCGTCCCTCTAATTTCCTATGCACCATGCAGACATGGGTGAGCGAGCAGAACGTGTGCATGCTGCAGTCGCTGCACAGCAAGTGTGGCCCGGAAGCCGCCGCGCTCTACGAGCAGATGCAAGTAACCGTCTTCGAGCCGCACTTCCCACTCATCTGCGACTACGTTCCGCGTATGATGACGAGAAAACACCTTTTTTTTCTACTTGCAGTTTTAGCTCGAGAATTAAGCTTGATGGGTAGGTTGTTGCTTGTTTGCTTGAGCCATTATATTTCTTCAAAAGTAGTACAAAATCAACCTTACCTCCTTCAAGGATAGTGCAATGGTCGGTTCAGCTTGAAAAAATTTTGCAGCTTCTAACGATAAATTTCTAAACAGTCTCTTATCCGAGGCTTGCTGCCAAGCTTGAGTAGTTGAGCATGGGTCTTTATTTATATAATTAAAAGTTTATATACAAATTAGAGAACTCTTAGAAACCTTTTTCTCCTTTACAGTGACTTACAATTTGAACTCAATCATAAGAATGGTTAGGTTTATTCATGTCCTTCTGTGTGATAACTATCTTTGTAAAAAAAAAAGTTGATGTTATAAAACTTTTTTTTTTCAGAGAACACAAAGACGAACACGACTGTCCCACCAAGAACCACGATAGCCAAGACAAAAAAACCTGGAAAGCATGGGAAGAAGATAAAGACTACCACGCAGAAAGCAGTATTGACTACAAGCCATACGGTAGGTAGAACTTAAATATAAATTTTACTTAAATTTTCCTACCTGCTACTGCATACATTGCTGTATTATAGTAAAGGTGACAAAAAAGAAAATGAGTTAAAGTTAATATAATAAGTAAGATGAATAAACATGTGAAAAGTATTTATAAGCACAAAAAGTAAAATGTTACTGCAAAGAAGAAATTGTATGTTGCTTTCGAAGTCTTTATATGTATGATGTAAAATACGAAATACTTTCTGTAAAATAACAATTTGAGGCTTTTTCGATCAGATAGAAAGGGGTCCGTCCATTTCTTAATATACTGATCCTCTTTTCATATTTTTAAGACTTCATTTTCCATTCATTATTTTGTAGCACATATTCTTTACAACATTGCAAAGCTTTCAGATAGAAACAACGAATGCTTGTTTTGAATACTTGTTTCAAAATAATAGCAAAAGTCTGGAATGCACTGGAAAATCAACATGCTCCATTGAGCTTATCGCACGATCGAATAATCATTTAATAATATAATCGCTGACATATCATCCAATCTTGACCGGAGGAAATCTTTTTTATATAGAAAGTGCTCAAGCGAGTGCTGCACACTTTTATAAACATCGATATAAGTTTTGCTTAATCTTCGAAACTTTCTAAAACCGCTCTTGAGCTTTAAAAAAGGAGATTAAAAGTATCTTTACAATAAAAAATTTCAAGAAAAGTTTTCAGAAGTCGATTGCACAAAATACAGAAGAACCTAAAGTGCACCCTTCTCCATCTCGGCCACGCCCTCCGCCCCATGCCAATTCAAAAAACTCAAAAAAGACTAAGAAGGTCTAGAGCTTTTAGCTTTATCCCACATTCAATTAAAAGAGAACAGTTCCCTTGAAAATATTAACTCTTAACTATTCATTAAGGTACCGCACATCCATGATGAAAAAAAAGTTATGAAAAAGGCACTTTTTCAGAAAAAATTCCAAATTTGCCGTTCTTTGACAATAAAAGTCGTAATCGTTAAAACATACGTCTTCAAAACGCATCTCTCCTAAAAACCGGGTTTAGACGTTTTGATGAACTAAACAATAAGAGGGAGTGATAACTCAGGAAGTTTTTACAATGAATTGAAAAATTATGAACGGCAGCTTTACTTGTTGGCTGAAACTTTAACAAAAGGAGTTTGTTCGAAAATTGTTCAAAATTTAATGAGCTTGAACAATATTTCGTATTAAAGTCTGTGTCACCATATTATGGGAAAACAGTGTATCTCAGCTTATCGTCCTCTCCGCTCTGAAGAACGAGAAGGGCGCCAGTGGTGGGAAATCGTTTAATCAGCAATCCCGGACGACTTTCACCCCTTCCGTGACCATCACTAGTACAATATACGAGAACGCGACCGCGGAAGCGTCGTGGGAGATTTATGCCGTGAAGAGGAGGCCCCTTCTAAACTCCACCGTGCCCAGGAAGGATTTCCGAGAACTATGGAGGAAGCCAGAGAGTAAGAAAGAAAGAGAAAAAATTGAGAGAAAGAAAGAAAGAGAGCAAGAGAGAAGAGAGATAAAAATGTGAGTGTGTGAGAGGGAGAGAAAGAAAGAGAAAGAGGGAAAGAGGGAGAGAGAGAGAGACTGTTAAAATAAAATTAAAACTCTCAGCTTTTCTTCTTGAAACGACGTAAAACTATATGTAGACCGAGTTTTATCAAAAGCTTTACCTTCAAAAGTTGCTCGAAAACCAGGGAGAACGCTTACATAGAGTTTAGTGGAGGGTTTAGCTAGGATCTTCGATATGCAGGTCTTCATGAAAATAAAGATTTGGTTACGTGAAGACTTTCATATCATCTCAGTTCATGCATTCCACGGTGCATCCTTCAAATTGATGCTAGTTTTTCGGAAGCCTTTTCTTGGTTGTTTAGAGAGATCGTTCCAGCTTTTACTATGGAACCAAAAACTTGATTCTTATTCTCTAGTGACTCACATAACTCTTAGTATCTCAGGTTTTCTCATGTAGGATCAACAATATGTATGCACTACATACTCCTCAATCTAAAGTCACACAGCATTCCTCTCTTAATGAATTAAGGTACTTTGAAAACCTCTCTTAATGAATTAAGGTACTTTGAAAACCTCTCTTAATGAATTAAGGTACTTTGAAAACCTCTCTTAATGACTTAAGGTACTTTGAAAACCTCTCTTAATGAATTAAGGTACTTTGAAAACCTCTCTTAATGAATTAAGGTACTTTGAAAACCTCTTTAGTGACAATACTCCGTCCGATCTTCGAGAATCCTCTCGAAGAGCAGGGAAGCGAAGGAGTCGATGAGAATTCTTCGCCGAAGCCGAGGAGCATCAAAGTCATCAACATTCTGCGCAGATTCATTCCTGACTATTTTCCTCAACTCACCAGTATTCTGGAACAGGTGCAGTCTTATGTAGTATTTGACAACGGGATAAGTTTTTGCAATATTGGTGACGCTCTCGCACTTAAAAAACAAGATTCGTTCAAATACTACTTTGCACATGGTTAAAGTTCAAAGCAGAGCTGTCAGAGTAGTGATTCGGTTAATTTTTCGATGAAACAAGTAATGGTCCCCATTGATAAATGTTTCGCAGGCTTGTTTTTTTTGGTTATTAACAGCCGTTGTTCCAATTTTCATTCTGTACCAAAAACTCGACTTTTAATAACTAGTTACTCCTGCAAACAATAACTAGTTACTCCTGCAAACAATAACTAGTTACTCCTGCAAACATGCAAAATATAATATTTCTTCGCAAAAGATCACGAGGTTCAAGGTCCGAGGTTGAAGTTCGAAGTAAATATTATAACTCAATACTATTTATTGAATACTATGGGAGTTTCGGGTATTTCATTGAATAAATCTCTGGATCGAAACCATTGTTTCTATAAAATCATTACGTAGAAAATCGTAAAAAAACGTAGAAAAACATTACGTAGAAAATAAAATCAAAATCATTGTTGAACTATTTTTGATGATTCTTTTTTGTGGATCCATGACACTTTGTTACACGACAATTTGTTACAGGGGCTTTTAACTTTAGTGTGTTTTAACTACTGTATTTTTTGAAAAATTTAGTCATTAGTCAAAGAATCAACAAAGGGAGAAATTTTTTCATGCGGTCTTTTTCCTAAGCCGTACATTTTAAATAAGCCTAAGCGAAAAAATCTGTGAAGGGCGTGTAAAAAACTGTCGTGTAACAAAGTGTCTTGTAACAAACTGCCGCGATACCCTTTTTTGTTCTTCAATTTTTTCCTCAATTTGAATGATAACTGTCACGCTTGTATTAGTTACATTGTGATTGATCACCATGGGCTTTCTTATCGGTAACTCATACACTTGAGATGGGTATTATTAATTTTTAAATAAGGATGATTGAAGGTGCAAGGCCATCGTCTGCAGTCCTCTTCTCACGCTCTTCCTCCTTCCAAGCCCGAGGAGCGCCTAGCCGCTCTTGCATCCACTCATCCACCCTCCATGTCATCGATCTCGAGTCCCATGCCATCCTCTCCGTACTCCTCTCATCCATCCACAATACGCACACGCAAGGCTTCAAATCCACCTAAAGTTCCACGAAAAGCTGCTCACATGACCCAAACCGCGACTACAGTCGCGAGTGTTTTGAACAAATTCACGACCATACACTATCTCTTCGCGGGGAATCACAACGCGAACACCACTCTTCAGTTTCCACCAAGGAGCCACTCATTCTTCTCAGTTAACGATTCCTATGTCCTGGTGAGTAGTACACGTCCCGTGCACACTTCCACACCCCCGCCCACGCTAATTCCCTCTTTTGCGAGCACTTCACCCGTTCGACCAGGCTCGGATCATGAATCTCGTCTCGTTCAACAAGAACTCGTCTCGCCCCACATCCTGCAATCGGAAACTAGTCTCGTCCAACAGGAACTGGTCTCACCCAACTTCTCGCTGTACACAGCGAAAAGCCTTCAGCCCCTGCCGACCGTCAACCTTCTATCACCACCAGACTTCCCGCCACTCCCGTTCACTTTGCAAACCGCGCCGCCTAAGCCCTTCTCCCTTCCCCAAGTGTCAGCGAAGATTGAAGCGCCAATGAGCGTCCTCAACTTCCCAAAGTTCCCTCATAACTCACCGCCCAATATTCGAAGCATTCAAGCTATTCCAGTTCAAGAGGCAAGTTCATCTGTTTTTGTGCTGCAGTTTACCCTTAAAATCATCAATGGTGTCCCAAATTTCAGAATTTTTGTTATGAAAATCATTTACAGTTTAGATATTCCATTCTCAATGTAAGTGATTGAAAAAAAAGTAATTCTATTGCTTTTCTACTATTGAAGGCAAATAATATTGTTTCGTTTCTAGGGACCGAGTACTTCATAGGGTGTGTATTTCTAGGTTGAGTTTGAATTGTCTCTCTTAAAGGCAATTTTGAAATTCTACCATTTAAGATGAGAAGTCAAGCTGAGTCTCATCCCGCTCAAATAGAAGTTGACCATCCTATATGCATTTTCTTTTAGGCTGTTTATTACCAGCCGCAAAAAGTGTGTACGGCTAACCATGTGGGAACGAAAAGACTAACCAGGTGGAAACGCCAGATTTTGCAGAGAAATCCAGATCGTGCGACGGAGAGAGAGAGAGAGCAAGAGATAGAGAGAAAGAGAGAGAGAGATAGATAAAGAAATAGAGAGAGAGGGAGAGAGAGGGAGAGAGAGGGAGAGAGAGGGAGAGAGAGGGAGAGAGGGAGTGAGAGAGAGAGATAAAGAAATAGAGAGAGAGCAAGAGAGAGAGAAAGAGAGAGATAAAGAAATATAGAGAGAGGGAGAGAGGGAGAGAGAGAGAGAGAGAGAGAGAGAGAGAGAGAGAGAGAGAGAAAGAGCTATACAAACGGAGAGAGAGTTATACAAAAACATAGATTTCACTTGCAGTTCGATTTCTTATGTATTAAAGAAATCCATCGCGCTATACAAACGGAGAGAGAGTTATACAAAAACATAGATTTCACCTGCAGTTCGATTTCTTATGTATTAAAGAAATCCATCGCACGGGCAAAAATGGCACTCGGCCGAGACCGAACCTCCGCTGCCTAACCGAGGAAAATAACCATCTTATAAAGTGTATTTCTCTCTCTTGCAAAAAGCCTTCAACTATTTGGTTATGTCAGCAAATAATTCTTGGATGCGTTTAAAGCAGGCGGTGCCGTTCGCTGTACCTGCCCAAGCGCCTCGCTTCGTCTTCGCACCTCGGAGCTTGCCAACGTTGGCCCATCTCACGGCTTCTTCTCCGTCGCCTTTCTCGTACTCCTTCCCCTCGAGAGTGCACAGGAGTCAGTTGGGCACAATCGTTGAATAAGGACGTAAGTTAGATGGAATAGTAAATTTCACCCAATTATACAGAACGGTAGCTCTATTTATAGTCTCAGAAATCAGGTACATGAGTTTTAAAAAAAAAAGAAGATTATTTCTTCAATAACGAATAAACTGATAAATCTGGTCCAATTATTTTAAAAGGCAACTGTTCAGCAATAGTGACAGATATTGACGAAAGAAGAAAACTAATTACCTGAAATAGCAAGAATTTTTTAGGGGTTTAAGAGGCAGAGTTTTTTGGGCGTTTTTTTATATAGATATTAATAAAAATGTGTTTCTGATGAAAAGTTGATATGAAGCATCAAAAGTTGCTCAGTCAAAAAGTTGAATTCGAAGAGAAAAAACCAGGTCTTCGAGCTTGTTTAGCACCATGATACGGATTCGGACTTTGTCCTCAGTTCTGTAATTATTAAGACGCTCTCCCTGCTATTCGGAGAAAGCGAAAGGATCGTGTTCCATTCCGCCTCATATACTGGCTTTTTCGTGTGGTATTTCAGTCATATATGCAGTTTATCGATTGAGTTTATCGATTGACTAGTGAAACTTTATTTTTTACAGACTTTTTGAAGAAAAAAAACATAGATAGCAACGAAAGATTATTTTCCAGAAATGGGTCGAAGAAACGAACGCTGGAGACCATGGTACCTTGGCGGACCCGAAAGCTCATACTTTGTGAAATAAAAATGGCCGGTCTTTACATCTTATAACGCTATTCTTCTTTCAAAATCTCATCAATTGGCTTTTTTTAAAAATCATGTGTTCATGTTTATTTTCTGCGTTTTCAATGAAATCATGAAATATATACTATGTATATACAGTGCCGTCCATAAAGATAAGAACGACCAATCGGAAATATCATCAGAAGTTACTGAATTCAAAAATATTCTCTAAAAATATAGCAATTGTGAGTAATCACATTTATTTTTTTGAAGCTTATTAGGTCAGAACATTTCTTCATTTTAACTTTATGATTTAGGTTTCAAAAAATGAAAAGAATTTGAGATTTTTTAAAGCAAATTTTTTAGAGATCAGAGTCGTCCGTATCTTGGTATTTGGTAGTGTATCAAAGAAAAATCTATGCGATGCCGGAATAAAAACTTTTTGTAATCGGCGCAACTTAGTTCTCCTGGAAGACTTTAATGTGTTTTTCCAAAAGAAGCTTTAATAAATTTCTGTGAAATTCAGATGTGATACTTGATTTCTATATATTTATTGTGTTTTTCAACTTTAATACGAAGCTTATCTCCAGGTGCGAAGTGCTTTTAAGTATTATATTGTGTTTATATTAAACCCATCAAAGTACACAAGTTCATTTGAGAAGCATACGTTAATTTGAATTTGAAAATAAACTAAGTTTGTGTTCTGAAATTTGAGCCATACGAACACCACGCAGTACATACGGTCCAATTCCATACAGTAATATCATCATACTACCATAAAAAGCAACTTTTTAAACTAGTAATATAAGTCTTTGGCTCTACTATTCTTCTGTCTCGCAAACATATTTGTGGGTGTGTTATCGTATTTGTAGTGTTTTTCCTTAGTTTTCCTTTCTTCCTGATTTTTTTGTTGAATGTTTTATATATATATATATATATATCACTCCAGAGAATCACTCCAGCTGATCCTTATCTCTCTCTCTTTTTATCTCTCTCTCTCTCTTTTTTTTCTCTCTCTCTTTCTTTCTCTTTCTCTCTCTATCTTCTCTCTCTTCTCTCTCTCTCTTCCTCTCTTTCTCTTTCTTTCTCTCTCTTTCTTTCTCTCTCTCTCTCTCTCTCTCTCTCTCTCTCTCTCTCTCTCTCTCTCTCTCTCTCTTTATGCTCTGTCAGATATTTTTTTCTGAATCTCTTAAAAAACATAACCATCCATGATGCTTTTATCTGCGTCTCTCAATATTACAAGTTGTTTTCTTTTACGCTTTCTAGCGTTTTTCTCTTACAGTGTAGTCTTTCTCAGAAAGACACACTTTTTATACACTCTCTCCGATGTGTATTTTTGAATCTTTTATTAGACAATTTTTTATCATGTGTTTCCAATAATCACTGTTTTCATACACGCATAATCTATGGATACGATCTTGGAAGGAAGCCATCTCCTATTCTCGCAACTTGCACTCTTTGCGGTAAAGAATACATCACGTATTCTTCCGCCTTTGTAGAACAAAGAACACAAAGATTAGCAACAACATTTTATCATCTCAAAAACAAAACGAAACAAACAATAGACGAAAATGAACTAAATAACTTCTTAAAGTCGTAAGTTAAACAATTATTATAACAATGTCTTTAATCAACACTTCATAAACTAATTAGTTGAAAATTTTTATCATAACAAGGTATTCAATCGAATGTATTCAATCGTATTCAAAATTCATAAATAAGTAAGTTAAAAATCTTAAAACAATATATTCAATCCCCGCTTCTCAAAATAATAAAAAAAATCCAATGGAAGCTTTTTCACCTTGGAAAAAAGCATGGATTACGAACCTGAAAACCGAAAGAGAGAGAAAGAACAAGAAAAAAAAGAGAAAGGTAGAAAGAAAAAATAAAGGGAAAGGGAAAGAGAGAGAGAGAGCATAGAATCGACCGTTTTGGGAATCGATAACCCTAAAAAAATGAGCTGCGACTTAACCACGAACAATTGCAGTCACATGTGTATGGTTATGCGTGGAGTGCAAAAGATCAATGCGACAACGACTACTTCATGTATGCTCGGCGTCTTCCGAGACGATCCAAAGACTCGTGAAGAGTTCTTGAATCATCAAGAAATGACCCAAGAAATCTATTCCTTCGATTATTGATTGATTGATTGATTGATTGATTCATTAATACATTCATTGGTCATTTATACCGGCATTACTCAATTAAAATATTTTGTCACCTTTACGAGTCTTCTGACATGAGGCAGAATTCTCGAAGCATTCATTCCATTTTTCTCTCTGTAGAATCAGTATACCGTTCTTCGAATCTTCAAATTTTCGAATTCAAGCTGTCGCTTTGAAGATTACCGAAGTATTCTATCTTTTTCTAGTCCCTAGACATATGTATGTACAAGACTTTCAAAAATCCTAGCCACCCTGTTTGCTCTCCATGAAAGATTTAATCTTTCATTACCCGTTTCTTGTGGCATGTCTATATGTATATGATACATTATTTTCGGATTTTTTTCTCGGAATTTTCGGATAATTATTACTCTCGGAAAGTATTGACTTTTCAGGAGCTTCATGTTTTTCCATCTTTAAATCAAAGAGTTCTAGAGCAATGTTGCACTTGAATCAGAATATATATATGTATGTGTGTGTGATAAAGAGGTCTCTGTGACCGATTTTTAATAGCGTGTTAAATCGAGAGACTTTTTCTCTGACCGCAAAGAATCACTCCAGCTGATCCTTATCTATCTCTCTTTCTTTCTCTCTCTCTCTCTCTCTCTCTCTATATATATATATATATATATATATATATATATATATATATATATATATATATATATATATATATATATATATATATATATATATATATATATATATATATATATCTTTCTTTCTCTCTCTTTTTTCTCTCTCTCTTTCTTTATCTCTCTCTCACTCTCTCTTTCTCTTTCTCTCTCTTTTATCTCTCTCTTTCTCTCTCTCTCTCTTCTCTATCTTTTTTCTCTCTCTCTCTTTCTTTCTCTTTCTCTCTCTTTCTTTTTCTCTCTTTCTCTTTCTCTCTCTATCTTCTCTCTCTTTCCCTCTCTCTTTTCTCTCTCTCTTCCTATCTTTCTATTTCTTTCTCTTTCTCTCTCTTTCTTTCTCTTTCTCCCTCTCTCTCTCTCTCTCTTTCTCTTTCTCTTTCTCTCTTTATACTCTGTCAGATAGTTTTTCTCTGAATCTCTTATAAAACATAACCATCCACGATGCTTTTATCTGCGTCTCTCAATATTACAAGTTATTTTCTTTTACGCTCTCTAGCGTTTTTCTCTTACAATGTAGTCTTTCTCAGAAAGACACACTTTTTATACACTCTCTCCGATGTGTATTTTTGAATCTTTTATTAGACAATTTTTTATCATGTGTTTCCAATAATCACTGTTTTCATACACGCATAATCTATGGATACGATCTTGGAAAGAAGCGATCTCTCAATATATTTTTTTACTCTCGCAACTTGCACTCTTTGCAGTAAAGAATACGTCATGTATTCTCTCGCTTTTGTAGAATAAAGAACACAAATATTAGCAACAACATTTTATCATCTCAAAGACAAAACGAAACAAGCAATAGACGAAAATGAACTAAATAGCTTAGTATTCTACTTAGAGGAAAAAATAAGCAAACAGAGTAAAAACAAATCTAGTTTCAACAGTTCATTTAGATAAATCTATTTTCAGTTTCAGTCAAGGGTTATGTATATTTTTCAAGACGATATTGAAAAAGGTGTCACAACCGCTCTTACGGTTGGTGTAGACGCAGGTGGAACACAAAGGTACCACCAGACAAGGCGAGCCCTCATGAACGACCTCCTTGTTCACAAGTGGAGGACGCTCACCACAGGCTCGGCAAAGCTGTAGCAACAGCATATGTGAACGTGTCTGGCCTAGATATTGCTGCGAAAAAGCAGCCAGCTTCTCGTCTCCTCTTATGGGGCGATATGGCACCTTCAAAAATGTCAGAATTTGATCACAACGAAAAACATTTAATATCATATCTGTAAAATTAACCTCATCAAGACGTCTCTCTTTCGTCTTGGGCTCTTCTACAACCTGGAAAGAAAGGTTATTTATTCTCAATACCTTGTGAATCAGTTGAAAGCCTACTTCATCCTTAAATACGTTATGAATCAATTTAAACCTTCATCTTCCTTTTATTTATTTATTTTATCTACACCATAAGATGCAAAATCAACACATATTACAACTAAAATTCGAGCAAAAACAATGAATAAGAATACATATGAGATCATCAACACTCAAGTAAGCGAAACACCTCTCCTATATTATTCCATCGACATCCTACAATGCAAGATTATGGTGACACACCATACATACTACATACAAAATGATACATACAAAGTATGGCTAGAAGTAAGGAAAATTTCTAAATGCTACTGATTATTTGCCCATTCACTGACCATATTCTCGTTACGGAGACGACTTATGAACTGCTCTACTGTTCCTGAATTTAATATTTCACTCGAGATTCCGTAAAACATTCTTGAAACCCGTAAACCGAAACAATTGAATCTAGGAGTGGAAGAAGTACATTCAATTGCAATACCATTAATATTTGTACGAGTGGGGGAGGTGCGCTTGAAAATGCGTGATTTTTCAATAATAGACTTATCATTGAAGATCTTCCAACCCATTTTAAGGTCTGCAATCACCCTTCTTTCAGCTAAAGTACTCAGGCCAACTAGATTCAGACGATCTCTATAACATGGAAGGCTAAGAGGGTAATCCGGCTGTGGGAAACATCGATAAAAGAGAATTCTAGTGAACGATCTCTGTACTTTCTCTAACAATTCAGAGTCTTTCTTGTAAATCGGGTTCCAAAAGCAAGAGGCAAACTCCGAATGAGGTAGGACGTATGTCATGAAACACTTAACTAGCACTTTTGGATCATTGATAGAAACAGCGCGAAGCATAGCATACATGGCTCTGGTAGCCTTTACAGTTCGATCAACAATGGCGTCATGTCTTCGGAGACTGGGAACAACTAGAACACCGAGATCTTTGACTTGAGTCTCTTTAGATAAAGTGACATCATTTAAGCGATAATCAAATGAACATTCCGAGTTTCCTAGTTGCAAATGGTACGTTTTGTTTGCGGATAAGGTGAGCTGATTGTTTCTGCTCCAAGATGAAACGGCATCAAGACAACTCTGCATTTCAGAAACGCGTTCCATTTAATTCGAGAAATTGTGAGAGATATACAACTTGATGTCGTCAGCATAGGCTTGATACTTGACATTGGGGAAAGGCTTGAGGACGTAGTTCAATTCACGGATATACATATAGAGTAAATAAAATGGGTCCGAGAACGGAGCCTTGAGGCACGCCAGAAGTAACGGGTTTAGGAGCAGATGTAATGTTACCTATTCGAACGGAAAACAATCGATCAGAAAGGAAAGATTTGAGCCATGACATCAATGTAGGCGACAAACCTATATGGGATAACTTGGTTAAAAGCTTAGAGATGCTGATGGAGTCAAAGGCTCTCGAAAAGTCAAGATATATTACATCAAGAGATAATCCTCTACTAAGATCATATGACCAATCATTCTCACAGACTAAAAGGTTAATCACAACAGAAGCTTGGGATCTGAAGCCATGTTGGTTATCTGGCAGCAAATCAAAATTCTTTAAGTGAGTTTCTATAGTGGTTCTGATCAAACACTCCATAACTTTAGAAGCGGGAGATAAAATAGAAATAGGCCGGTAGGATGATGTCAAAGTTGGTTCTTTTCCTGGTTTAGGTATTGCAGTGATGAGAGATTGTTTCCACAGAGAAGGTGTCACACCGAGCCACAATGAAAAGTTGATGATGTGGGCAAGCGGGAGAGCGAGAGATTTGACACACTTCTTGAAGATTATCTGAGGAATACCGTCCGCGCCAGTACTGCACGTTGATTTGAGTTTAGAGAGAACTCTGTAAACTTCACGTGGTAGAAACAAGTAATCAGCATTTTGAGAAGGAATAGAATCTCCAAAGAGAGGAGGAGGCAGACAATCATCTACCGTGAAGGAGGATGCAAGTTCGACGGCCAATAAATTACATTTAGAGGAAGTGTCAACAACAAAACTGCCTATAGAAGTTTTCAAACAACGAGGAGGAGCTGATTTGGGCCTTGTAAGTGAGGATATGTATATAACGAAACAGATCAGCAGACCTTTTCAACTTTTTCCTTTCACAATATCTATTAAATTTCTTAACTTGCTTAAGAAGATCAGAGCTGGCCTTAAAATAGAGATCACGAATAACTGGGTCCTTAACACTGAGAAAAAGCGAATTTCTATAATCAATGAGTCTATGAACATGAGGAGGATAACATGCAAAAGGTGAGCGAGGAATTCGCTTCGGAACATATAACTCAATAACCTCAGTTACCAGAGCTCGAAAACGATTGTATAAATCATCAATGTTATCAAAGCAGTCGAAATTTCTTCCCCAGTCTATCAGCAAAAGACTGACATTCATTCCGTCATAATAAGCCCTAGAGAAGTCAAGAACAACATCAGTATCTGGAGCTAAGTGCTGAGATAGCAATAAGAATTGAACGCCTAAATGATCACATGTGTGGAAAGGTGGAATTATACGGGGGCTCGACACAAGACTCAGTTCAGTAGACAAAAGCAAATCTATACATCTTTCCTGACGAGTAGGTTTCATAAGCATACAACTTAAGGCAGAGTTATCAATGAACGACCGAAGAATCTTTTCAGGTATATTTGTTGGCTCAGTTAAAAAGTCGCAGTTGAAATCGCCAACTATAATAGTCGGAAGGTTACATGACGTCATGAAATCTTCTAACAACTCGCATAGGTTCGTAGTTTGCTCAGTTGAGTAACTGGGAGGGCGATAGCATACAATTAATCGGCAGAATGAGTTAACGAGAAATAAATCAATCACAACTAACTCACATATTCTAGCTGAATATGATTGTTTGATGAAAGTCAGATGATCACGAAGAATGAGAGCGACACCACCACCCCTAGAATCTCTATCTTTCGTATAACATGATAAGGGAGAAGACCGGTTATTTCAGCATCTCAGACTTTGGAATTCAGCCAGGTTTCACTGAGAGCTACTATATCGGGTTGCTCAATTTCAAGAAACGAACGAAACAGAGAAAGTTTGTTTTTTAAAGAGCGAATGTTAAAATAGAAGGTATTCAGACCGGTACATGAACCTTGTTTGACGTCTTCGTTGCGGTAGTAGTGTTGGACTTCCTAATTGTGATGTTCTGCTTGCTATGGAAATTGCGAGACTGGGGATTGGAAGGCCGGGGTTCGAGAGTGTCGCTTTTTGTCTGCTTCAGATCGAGGCATCAGTTCGCCATTGAAGACGACGAAGTCTTTGCCTTCAGAATTCAGTTTACGTTTTTCTTGCCTAAGGAGGTATTCTTTCTCCCTTTGTTCTTTGGTGAGACTGGGTCGGGTTGTTATTCCTCTGAACTGAGCGTGTTTACGAAGATATGCGCTTTTCGAAAGAAACATCCGTTGATGCCCTTTCGTGGGGAAAATGACTTTGAGAAGTCTTGGTGAACTGTTTTCCGCGGTAGTCTGTCTCCTTCCCATTCTGAAATGAGCGATTCCTCCAACAGCGATGTCAGAGGCATCTAAGAGATTGTTGATCAGCTGGGAGTCGTGTTGAGTCTGCGAAGAAGGCAGACCATCCGTCTTCTCAGGGGCTCTCTCGATAACAACAGACCGACATCTTTTTTCTTCCTCGATTACCTTGAAAATCTCGTCTTCGCTGATGGCATTTGTTTTCAGAAGAAGAATTACATGTACGGGCAAGGAAGGATTCTTCTCTTCAGCCGATAGAAATTCGTGAAGAGATTTCTCAAGGAGAGTAACATCTTCCACTATTGAAATGCTGGACATTGTTGTGGCGAATGTTGATATGTTGATAAAGTTGATAAAAAAATTGGAAAGAGTCGAAAGGTCACCGCTCCCTAGCGAGAACAGAGATGGGAATGAGAACAGAGAGAGGAATGAGAACAGAGAGGGGAATGAGAACAGAGAGGGGAATGAGAACAGAGAGGGGAATGAGAACAGAGAGAGGAATGAGAACAGAGAGGGGAATGAGAACAGAGAGGGGAATGAGAACAGAGAGGGGAATGAGAACAGAGAGGGGAATGAGAACAGAGAGGGGAATGAGAAAAGAGAGGGGAATGAGAACAGAGAGGGGAATGAGTACAGAGAGGGGAATGAGAACAGAGAGGGGAATGAGAACAGAGAGGGGAATGAGAACAGAGAGGGGAATGAGAACAGAGAGGGGAATGAGAACAGAGAGGGGAATGAGAACAGAGAGGGGAATGAGAACAGAGAGGGGAATGAGAACAGAGAGGGGAATGAGAACAGAGAGGGGAATGAGAACAGAGAGGGGAATGAGAACAGAGAGGGGAATGAGAACAGAGAGGGGAATGAGAACAGAGAGGGGAATGAGAACAGAGAGGGGAATGAGAACAGAGAGGGGAATGAGAACAGAGAGGGGAATGAGAACAGAGAGGGGAATGAGAACAGAGAGGGGAATGAGAACAGAGAGGGGAATGAGAACAGAGAGGGGAATGAGAACAGAGAGGGGGAATGAGAACAGAGAGGGGAATGAGAACAGAGAGGGGAATGAGAACAGAGAGGGGAATGAGAACAGAGAGGGGAATGTTTTTTTGTCACTTTTCTTCTTGTCCAAGTTTTTGCCCATCTCCTTCTCGACTTTTGGGGTGTCCATCCTGATTAACTGGAAAAAAAGATTTGAGAAAAAAGATAATAAAAACCGAAAATTTTTTTAATAAGACAAAAGTAGAAAACTAACATATTCTGAAAGCGTTTTGGTTGGGTTCCGGATGGGGTATATTTTTGAAATAATCAAAACTTTCAAAGTAAGAGAAGTAATCAAATGTCAGAGATAGATAAAGGACAAAAAAAAAAAAGAGCACAACAGCTTGACCTTACATCCGATCATGAATGAAGCTAAAATATGTAAATGTCAAGTTTCCGGTTAATGAAGCTAAAAGAGCTAAATATCAAGTTTCGGGCCGATGATTATTGTTATCAGCTTATGCAATCTCCAGACATTCCATCAGCGAAGCTTGAGATCACGGAACAAAGAGAGGGTAAGAGAAAGAAATAGTGTGTAAAAGAGAGAGAGAGTAGATGGTACTAGGAACACCATAGAGGTAAACGTTCGCGTTACGAACATGTCTGTTGTGAAGCTTTGCCGACAAGTTTTTTTGCAGTAGGTTGAGTGACGGCTAGAGCGAACCACAACACTAAACTTGTCAATGAGTAGAGCAACTCCATCTCCATCCTTGTCGCCATGGAAGACTGAACATTTTTTTTCTGGGTGTATGATTAAAAAGAGAGTCATGTATATTAGTTTTTTTCGTATTTCATATCAACTCCAGTTTTTTCATTTAGGTATTTTAAACCTT
>OZ057409.1:6838890-6886390 GCA_964056735.1 Allodiplogaster pararmata | reverse complement strand
TCTCTTTCCCTTTCCCTTTATTTTTTCTTTCTACCTTTCTCTTTTTTTTCTTGTTCTTTCTCTCTCTTTCGGTTTCAGGTTCGTAATCCATGCTTTTTTCCAAGGTGAAAAAGCTTCCATTGGATGCCTTTCCTAGATGTAACAATGAATATTCACATTCTTCAAACTCGAAATTATGACAACTCTGAAGTTCCTATTTGCTGCTTTTATGAAGAAAAAAAAAATTATTTTCGCAACTTTCATGTAAAAATTCACCTTCATTGGGATCATGCGAGTTTTAAAGTTACGAGAAGTCGTATTTTTTCCTATTCCAACACAACTTTTCTACTAACACTCACATCTATTACGATCAAGGAGACATATGTAAAACTCACCTGGCTTCAATGACGACTGCCACACCAGTCGGCAGGACGGCTTGCACCATAGCGGCCGCTATTTGCTTCGTCAATCGTTCTTGTACTTGAAAAAGGAGTATAATTGATATTTTAAGACAAGCTGAGCCTCTTCCAATAAGTGGTTCAGCTTCAGAAAAGTTCCCTAGTCAATGGATCAACTCCAAACTCGGAACACATCACTCATCGAACTGGTTTCGCATCATGTCGGAAGTTTTTATGACTATGGTTACAACGCACAGCAGTTACCTGGAAGATAAACCATCAAGCCTAAGATTCTCTTGTCCTTATCAACTGCCTATGAATTTAAAGTAAACTTTTTTTTACTAGACCTTTGGGAGAATGCTTGCGGTCTGGGAACGGAAGTTGATTCAATATGTTCCCACATCACTTTGTAAGATTTCGAAAAAGTGCTTGGTCTGATCCTCCTTACCCTGCAATCGACGACTGAACATCTCGACGATTCTTGCCAGTTTACTCAGCCCAAGTACCTTCTTATTTGGCAGGTATCCAATATGGACCTTTAATCAAAAGTTATACGTCATACACTGCGGAAGTTGGTAGAAAATTTACGATGAAAAAAAACTAGATTCGTGTAAACTTCGGAAGCAGAATCAATTAGAAATTATATTTTTTTGGTTATAATTAATTTAATCAAACTATTAGACAGACAAAAACTAGTGTTCGGGGCGGCAGCGAACCTGTCTTTTTACCAGGAGCGACCGCGTTACCGCTACACTACCATGGTCAAATTGTTCTTAAGTGTGATAGTGCTTTAGGAAGTGCTCAGCTGCTATGAATCGTAACCTTTCCCATGAAGGGTACGAGATGATGCTCGCATAGGGAGAACATCTCGATGTCTCGTACGATGACCATCTCATCGTGGTCTTCGTCGAAAACGGCACCATTTAGTATGTCTGGAAAAATAAATGAAAAGTTAACCGTACATTATAATTAGAAAAAAGCACAGTGGCATACTATAACATTTACTTTGACTTAAAAGATATTTTTTTCTCTGAAGCACTCTCAAAGCGAAAATACTCGTGTTTTTCCCTCAAAAATGATAGCAAAGTGAATCTTATAAAATAATAATGTGATTTTTCAAGTTTAACACTCTATCAGTAAAACAAGCTCACCACTGAGTTTCTCCTCGTATCCTTTTGTGAAGTAGAACATGGCTTTCGAAGCACGCTCTGGTGTTCTCAAAAGGCCCTGAAAATATGAAGAATGAGTTTTGAGAAGAAGATCGTGTGACGCTCATAAGCGAATGCTTTGTCTACACTCAGAACGGTGATTTATTAACACTTGGTGACTCTGTTGAAAAGTCGACTAGCTGCTGCTGGAAACTCTCGAACTATGCATGTTCTTATCGATCGCTAAGCTGAATTGACCTCCGATTACAACATGCCTAATGCATTACATTGTTGCTACAACTGTCCATGTTCAGAAGCTATCACCTGAAAATCTGCAAAGGCCTTCAACAATCGTCTCTGGCAGCATCTCACTTCGAAGAAATTTCTCAATACGTGTTGCTCGCCGGCAACAACAACATTTTACCGATTGGTGCAGAACTTGTTTGGCCGACCTGTCTTGTTGGATCCTCGCCGATTCGCTCTATGATCTGCTCGTACATCTCGGAGAGTCCGCTGAGCGCGGTGTCAGTAACGGCCTGCCGCTGGCGCAATGCTGCGTCATTTAACACGGCTTTGGTCGGTGAGGCGGTGAGCGCAATAGGCGAGGCCGGGTTTGGTGTAGCCAGGTTCGGCGAGACCTGCACTTCATAGCTTAGTAAAGACGAGGTCGGGATCGGCGAGACCTGTTTTAACGTTTACATTGCGAAGTCTGTTCCTCTCACGTTGCCCAACCACCCCCTTCTTTCCTTGATATTGAACAGTTTCTAGCGAGAAGAAAACTTTCCCGTGTCTATCATAATAACAGTGTGCGCTGAATATTGTGCGGAGGGCCTTCGATTTGACTGCAACTTGTTCAAAGTCACCCAAATCTAAGAGATTAAGAGAGGTTGGTAGTGCTTGTAGGAATCTGGTCTCCTTTCATGGCTGCAATACACACTAACAGTAGCCCAGAGAACAGTCATCAGTTTCATCAGGTTAACTAGCTCTTCGCAATGAAGTGCACACTTTGCAGTGAGGCGAGAATTTCAACGGGAAAACTATTATAAAAGTTGTTAATGTTTATAAAACAGCAACATTGGACTAGTTTCACTCACTCTACTACAAAAAACTCTCCTTTTTTCCGTTCTTCACGTTTCAGATAGTATCAATTTTTTCTTTATGGACTTCTATTTCCTTTGCAGTCTTTAATATTTGGATGATATTGTATTCCCAAGCAATGCTCTGATGAAAAGAAACGACAAATTTCTTATTCATAGCACATTTGCAAAGATACAGAGTAATAATGTACTGTGTGTATCCTGGATACTCCTTCGAATGCGTTCAACACTGCATGATTTTTGAATAGCATTTGGTGTTTCAGCAAAAGCAATCTTTCGGTTTTCACCGGTTTTCAAGTTCCCTTCCAGATGACTACACACAAATTATTATTAAACCGTTCACCAAACCCCTATATAACAGAACTCTCTGTTTATAAGACAATTTGAGCTATTTCAGGAAAAAACAGTTATCTATTACCAGTTCCCGAACATTTTACGGCGTAGCTTTCCCCGACAGGAGAAAAAACGATACACGCTATGGACAAGTTTTCGTTTGCTCCTTTAAATTATGTATAAAGCACTGCTCTGGACTTCGCAGCCTACTACTTGGAGTTGCATTGTTATTCCAGTAAATTGCATTGCTTCTTTTCTTGTTCCACTACTACCTGAATCATGATTGAGTAAGTAAACGATGAAAGTGACAGGTTGACAAAAGATTTTTCATCAACAACAGTTTTCTCTTAGTTTACGTCACTTGTGGAATATGAAATCATCAACCTTCTTTTTGAAGTGTCTATCAATAAAACAAAAAATACAATGATGTTGGAGTGAAATATGGGTTCGTTGTTGCTGAAAAAAAAAGTCGGAATGTGGAAATGTCTTACAAAACAAGCTGAATAGTAATTTAAAAAAGTAACTTGAACACGTAGTAATTTGGGTCGAAAGCAATATGGAACTTGAAAACCTTCATTAAACGTAACATTCTCTGAAGGTTTGTTCAAGAGAAAGCAGTGAATCAGAAGGTGTAGATTTTGTAGTAGTTCCATATACTTAAACTAAACATGAAAGGGGGCACAAACCTAAATAGTCGACGTGAGGATGTGAAACGCTCGTATTCCCTGTCAGAGTGAGAGACTACTGGTTTTGGTCCCGACTATCTTCGATCCGTGTGGCTTTTCAATCTTATTAATGTCGGGAATTATTGCTCAAGCTAACCAACAAACTTTTAATGTAAAACAAAGGCTCGAAAAGGCCTCCAGGGGGTTTGAAGCATATATTGACTTCTTTAGAAGTGGCGGGATCAAATGTTAATTCACGAACCTTCCGATTCGGTAGATTGATGCTTGGTACTTTGCCGTTCTTTGACTCCTCTTCAGAGAGTTTCGAAGTCTTCTCCGCCAGAAGTAGGTCTTCCACCCCCATTGACTAGTGATTTCAGTCAAAGTTTGAGTCGACCTTCCTTCCACTTCCTGTAATTCATGGAAAATGGCTAAATATCGTGTTTTTTACTTATTCATCATATACATCATGCCTTCAAAACCCAAGGATTTTTTTCTGAATCGTCTTCCGATATACAAAATAAAATAAATTTTTAAAAAAATTTCATCACCTTTCTTCTTGTGAGAATGGAAAATTCACAAGACACAAAAACTTTTTTAAACTAAGAAATCAGGAATAAGCAAGGTAAAAACTTTTACAGAAGAAAAGCATATGAAACCCATCTAGGAGAAAAGTTCAAAATTGTTCAAGAAACTAGAAGCATAATATTGTAAAACTCTGTCATTTTTTTCTCGAAAACTGCCTAGAGTTTCTTCAAAATCTTTGTTCTAGAAAACAGTTTCAGCTACAGTAAATCATATACTTCTAACCTTGAAAAAAGAGAATTATACGGGGACATGTAAAACATTTTTTTGTCAAACATAACCTAAAGTGACTTCGAGAAGACCTCAAAAACAAACACGCGTAAGAAGGCTCTCTCTCTAAGCTCTCGAAAACGCTTTTCTCACTTTTTTAGTGAGCAATGTCTTGTTATCATATGTCGCATTTCTAGCAGATAAGATAATTGAGGACACTCAGGCGATAATAATCCGATAAAGTAGAGCATCTTCTGATATTTCTAGAGCTTCGGCAAGAAGAAGGGTATGGGCACCGCTTTGCGTACATGCTTGTACCGATCTCGGAACACTATTTAGGTATGCTGGGATTCAACTTTAAACATTTTTTTAGGATGAGCATTTAAAAGGGCGAAAAAGTTTGCAAAACAATGAATCAGTCATTTACTTCTATCGCCATGAAACATACATAGTTGCTGAAATTTGCAAAACAAAACATAATTTTGGCGAAAAAAGTTCCGAACTTCCAGAATGAAGTACCAGAGAGCAGCTCACACATCAATTACAAGCTAACACATGCTGTTTAGTGAAAAGCTCGCAGGTAATTATAATTTGATTTGATTCGTAAAGATTCGTAATTATAATTTGATTCGTAAAGATTCGTAATTATACAGAGTGACCATGAATTACCTGGACAAATGTAAATGTCTGTATTTCCTTTCAAAACGAAATTCATATCTTGGTATCATAACATACTTTATCACAATATATAACCAATAGTTATGCCAAATCATGTTCGATATGGCCGCCTCTAGTGCGAACGCATGCCTTGAGACGACGCTCGTATCCACATGCCAGTGACCGCAGGTAGTCGTTGTCGAGTTCGTCCCATGCCTTCAGAAGGGCGGCACGCAGAGAATCGAGAGTCTGGTGGTGGATAGCTCCAACCTTTGCCTGCATGACGCCCCAGACGCTGAAGTCAAGCGGGTTCAGGTCGGGGGAATTCGATGGCCATTCGGAAGTGCTTATGAAGTTTGGGGTGTGTCTGCGCAACCACTCTTGTGCGATTTTGGACTTGTGGGCATGTGCCGAGTCCTGTTGAAAGGTCCAATCAGCTCCATTAGAGTGTGTCCTACTCCAGGGCTCCACCACGTCTTCGAGTATCTTCTTTACGTAGAAGTTGGCATCTATCTTCACACCAGGGTCGACGAAAACCAACGGCGTTTTGCCCCTTGCGCAAACACCTCCCCAAACCATGAGGTACTTGGGGTGGCTGCTCCTTCCGACTGTGATTCCATGCTCAGCTGCTCCATTACGATCGTGAGCAAGTATTCTGTCGTTTTGAGAATTCACCGACATCTCAATGGTGAATATTTTTTCATCAGTCCATAGCGTACGGAAATTCTCGGCCCGCGCACATCGTTGCAACAGATCTTCGCACCGTTGATGTCGAAGAAGCTTCTGTCGAGCATCCGATCCATGTCGTTTCTGCATCCTGTAGGGGTACATCCCGAGACGGTGTTTGATTATCAGTCGCGTTGATTCACGGGAGATACCGATCGACGAAGCGAGCTTCCTCATGGATTTTCGAGAATTGCATGCGATGCCTTTTCCGGAGAATGCTCCTAATCTGGGGCGTGTCGGATGTCGGTGGACGACCTCTTCCTGCACGGTCCTTGCCATCGGCTGTCTCCCGAAGACGATCGA
The DNA here is from genome assembly GCA_964056735.1 of Allodiplogaster pararmata. NCBI lineage: Eukaryota > Metazoa > Nematoda > Chromadorea > Rhabditida > Diplogasteridae > Allodiplogaster > Allodiplogaster pararmata. Next base: position 6,880,289 of record OZ057409.1, on the reverse strand, counting down.
TGGTGGCGTAAACAGTTGATCGTGGAGCATTGAGTCGTCGCGCGATGTCCGCTCTCGTGTGACCGGAGTTGTGCAGTGCAATGATCGCAGCACGTAGAGGACTTGATTTCACCATAACTGTACAAATAAAGCTAGAGTCATGAAACTTGAAACAAGAAACAACCAGTCTCAGAGCATTATCATGAAGAAATGAAAACAAAGATCGGTCCACTGTGTCGCGCAATAGAGCGCGTTAAGAACTTGTCCAGGTAATTTATGATCACCCTGTAATTTGATTCGTAAAGAGGGCTGACTTTGATCACGAACTTTGGACTAGATTATGAACGTGTGTTAGTTAAATTATATTTTATCTTAGGCAAACGTCACTGCCTCTAAACTGTTTCACTATGTATATTTAATGTGCATCCAAACTTTAGGTCGTCAATAAGACAACAAAAGCGAGAAAATACAAAAGTACCATCAGGAAATCAAATGAATATAGGAGAAAAAACTCGACCGGAATTCATCTGAATACATCCGATCACTAATAGCATGAAATTTGTTTTTGATTCTGATGGTATTGGTAGTGGGTAACTCGAGGCTACTTTAAAAATATCAAGAAAACAATGTTTTCTAAAAAAACTTTGCGTTTCTATGCTAGCAAAAATTTATGCAATTTTTTACGTTTTTTTGTACGAAGGCAGTGCACTTTCTAAAAACTTATGAAATAAATGAAGTGTTTAAGTTCATGTAACGGAATCTAACAAAACCGTTTTTCTTTCAATAGATTCCTCTGTTAAATAGTGAAATCTCAAAAAGAAATAGTGAACAAATGTTTTGGTTGACTCAAGAGAACAAGCTTTCAAATGTTGTGAAACTATAACTTGACTGAATCTTTCTGCAATTTTTTTGCTCTATGGAAAATATTGGAACAAATTCAATCTGAAGAGGATCTCAGCATAATGCCGTCATATGAAAAAAAAAACAGAAAAATTTTTGAAAGAATCAAAATAAATTTTGCAGCAATCAAGGTCCATTTGTCTAGAACGGGAAAAGGTTTACGCAATTTCTAAGCAGCTACTATCACTTTTGTATGTATTCCAAAATGATGCTAATCCGCAACGAGAACTATCTCACAATATGCACAAACAACTGATGGACTATTTGTGGTCGAAAAACGACAAAGATAATATGTTAAAAAAGAAAAGGAAAATCGGTAAAGCAAGAGAAAGAGTGAAAAAAATTGGCTAAGAAAAAAAGAGAAGAAAGAGAAATGAAGAAACGCGCTCGGAGTAGTAGAGAAAGGGAAATTTATCATGCAGGAAACGAAGCAAAGAAGAAGGAAGAAAAGAAAACAAGTTTACTTATCGAATTCCGACGTTTTGATAGGATAAAACCTGAAAACCCGATGATCAGCTTCGTGCACCCATACGAGAAAAAAACCATTTGCAGACACAAATCCACAGAGCCCCATTTTCTTTTAAATAGAAGACGGTGGAGACTATAGTGGGGTGCGTGATGAAGTGAAAAGAACCATGGGTTTTTTATTATTATTAATCTTGTAAGCTGAAACCAGTAATTGTGACACTTGATGAACTGGAACAAGGACCACTGAGACTTTCCTTTCTCTCTTTCTCTTCCTCTTTCACTCTCACTCACGCACTCAAATCACATGTCCAAAGATTGATCACGCAATCAAGTATAGTTTCGATAAAGGATCTGAGAAACGATCTTCTTGATATGAAGTTCTAATAAAGTGTAAGGAAGAGAAAAGGCGACGATAATGAAATGCTTGGAGGCAGTTCGTTCGCGACCATTCCGGAAGAAGTGAAGCGTGAAGAATGATAGTACTGACAAAATAGCCTGACGCCGTTCATCGTGTATAGAAGCAGTAAAAATTGTATTTCTTCTTAACCTCTCGAAGCGATCATTAATGATTCGTTCGACCAATCGTGCTATTGGAGACGTACTAAGTATATGTACATATATTGAGAAGAGAAACGTGCTTGATACATCAACGTAATGAACTTTACAACTAATGTTTACGAGTTTTAGTGTTTTTAACTTTTCATTTAATATGTTTTTTTGCAGAAAAAGTTGAGCCAGGAATAAGAGGAGGAACGATAATTCGAAGGCTTAGATTTAGGTTGACTCTTCAACGTGAAGAATGGAAGAAGGTCTGGAAAGGCAAGCAAGAGCCTGGAAGACTCTTGCTTGTGTCGAGAAAAGAGAGGTAGGTGGGTGAATGGTTAGGTGGTGGGAATGGGAGCACAGAGTGGGCGAAAGGAGGTGTAATGGGAAGCGAAGGAGATGGGCCGACGTCACTCTCTTGAATAATCGCCGGAAGGTTCCCACCTGAGGGAAAAAGAATACGAGTAGCGAGGGAAGGTAATTGTGTTCGGAAGTATTCCATCTCATACAACTTTTCATGTTCGGCGAAAATTCTGGAAGTTTTTGCATTGATTTATATGTACAAGAGTTAGAGAGAGTGGATTTGGTGCGTGCAAAATTCAAAAAATGCAGGAATGGAGATCCATCAAAATGGTAACAGAGGGTAACTCTGGAGAGGAATGAGAAATAGTAAAAGAGAGCCACAAAATTAGATAGAAGGTCAAGTTTATGAGCTGCGTAGGAGCTTAGTTTTTAGTCATTTCGCAAGAAAAAATCTTGGTTGTGTCCCATGTTGTTTGAAAAGAACTCTTAAATTGAGTTGAATATATGTAACTGAATATTTTCATTTCATGAAGACGGATACAATGAATTGTTTACAAATAAGTAAATTGTAGGAAGATGATAATAAAAAGTGTCTTTGGTAGTATTGCGATAACGCGCTTGTATGTACTATCGGTAAGAGCAATGGAAACGGTTGGGTTTGATCCTTCCTCGACTCATCTAGGTTTACTCAAAACTCATCTTAACATAGCTGAATATTTGTTTGAGGAAATGATGAGTTCTTTATGGAAAGCATTCATCATAAAAACAAATTAACTAGAGAAAAATGTTTAATGATTTACCTGCTTACACCTGCTGGAATGAATGATTCGTTGTGGAACCTTAGATACAAATATAAATAAATAAATATATATATTGTATATTAGATACACCAATATATATATTCATTTATTTATATTTCAAAACCTCGGAGAGGATTTCGGTCAGTATTCTATTATATTTTGGTTTCTAAGCCATAATTTTTTTAGAGGTTGACATTGAAGTTAAAATTGACTACTCATTGTTCTGCATGACCTACTTGTGTGTTGCGTAACTGTTAGAATCCATTTAACTTTAAGTCTTCTGTTATATGAAGTGAATTTTTCTTTTCTTTTCCATATGTTTCAAAAACGAGACACGCATGTTTTTAAACCTCAGATCAGAAAGCATGAAATAGTGGCAAAGACAGAATTGTGCACCAAGAATGGCCTTATTCGTCAGAGCTTCAACTCCATTTATGCGTAGGTTAGATTTGAAGTTCAATTTTCAATTTTCTGCTTGCAAAAAACCTTCATTCATGATTGAGATAGCAAGCAAATATCTGTTTTGAAAAAAAAAAAACTTGATGAAAAGTTTTTGATAGTTTTCAAGCAAGTAAATTATTAAATGAAATCTATAAAAGTCAATCGAATAAATTGAAAATCAAAATTACACTCTGATTTTCCTCTCTGCCAACACTGACTACTTCCATATTTTATATGCTTATAATCTAACAAGATTTAAAAAAATTAGGAACCGTAGAAACTAAACTTATGGAATGTATCAGAAACATAGAAAGGAATTCTCAATAACTAAAAATCGTTAATAGTGCGAGAAATGAGAGTGGTCGGTTGTCTCTTTTGTGGTCGCTCATGACAGCGATCACCAAGTGAGAAATGAGATGCGCTTCCACATCGGCACCTGCCTTCTAGCCAGACTAGCAAGAGAAAAAAAGGCATTTGCATAAGATTCAGCTATTTTGTAATGAACAGTTGAAAGCTCATTAGCGAGCGCATCGAGCCAGAGGCACGATTCAGACATATGGTTATGATTAACATTATAGAAAAAAAAATAAAATATCCTGAGATAAGATGTAAAATTATTTACAATTAAGATTCCCCTTGAGCTTATTTAAACATACGTTCATGATTGACAGGACAGCGAGATGTTTTAGTTAGGAATACGTTGAAGAATATCAACAAAAATATAAATACTTTTAATTTCACCAGTAAAGTTGGTTGATTTTATAACCAAGGTGCAACTAAAAATCTGGAAGCTTCAGAATTACTTTGATGTTAAAATGAATAGGAAACAGTGAACGAGATCAAATCGAGGACGGATAAATAATATAAATGTTTCACTTGAATGCTTTCATATTGACATTGTATGATAAAATAAGAACCCAAACATGAGCACTTGGACCGTTTGGTCTAGTCTTAGTCACATGTTTGAAACTGACCGTGAAAGTAAGGCCTCGACTCAACAGTCTTGCCCTTCGAACCAATTGTTAACGAGATCTGAACTCAATTCTGAATCAGAACTGCCAGATACAACATTCTAATTTTTCAAGACGTCCCCCAATACTTTCTGATTCGTACATACGTGTTTTATTCGTGTTTCACGTGCTCACTCTTCTTATCCCCAAGAGTCTGAGTGGTTTGCGCCTTGCGCTCATCTAATTTGAACAGAATCAAAAGGGCTGTGATCATGAATATCGGCAGCCAATAGTACAAGGAGCACCAGAATCTGTGTGTATCGGCAAGGTTCTTCAAGAGGAACCCTGTCGCCATAAAATCGAACCCCCGACTGCGAATCGTCCAGATATACCTGAAGTAAACCAAGTACACCAAAGATTCATTTTGCTTTAAAGAAGTAAATACATAATCCTAGAAAGAAGAATTTATAAGTTGATCAAACCACCGCACGGAAAAAAGCTAGTCACCGGGGGGACTCGAACCCATGCAACCATCTCTCCTCTATCCGGGAGCGAGCGTGTTAACCAATACACCACGGTGACACATTGCTATTCCGTGCGATAGTGCTTATTAAAGGCTCAATTGCCTCGTTCTCTTAGTCACGCATGCTCATGAAGCTTTAGTTGTCATACAAAAGTAAAGACTTGTTTCTATTAAGGACAGAATGCATGTTGGTATGTAAAACAGGTGATTTGTAAAAAAAATCGCTTTTCAAAGTTAACCTTGAAGGTCGCAGTGTATTTATAACACATTTTACTTTTAAATTTCCTTCTTTCGGAATCAGACAGACTTTGATAAACAGAAAGTGGCCAGAGAGAAAAATTTCAGTTTTTCTTGTACTTCAGTACACAGCTAAACAGTACAGTACACTCTTGATATTTTGATTCACAAAAATCAGAAAGATTTTTGTGCTATCTTGGTAAGGATTAACAGAAAGTGCTTAGAGAGTTCCCTATCTTGGTAAGGATTAACAGAAAGTGCTTAGAGAGTTCCCTATCTTGGTAAGGATTAACAGAAAGTGCTTAGAGAGTTCCCTATCTTGGTAAGGATTAACAGAAAGTGCTTAGAGAGTTCCCTATCTTGGTAAGGATTAACAGAAAATGCTTAGAGAGTTCCCTATCTTGGTAAGGATTAACAGAAAGTGCTTAGAGAGTTCCCTATCTTGGTAAGGATTAACAGAAAGTGCTTAGAGAGTTCCCTATCTTGGTAAGGATTAACAGAAAGTGCTTAGAGAGTTCCCTATCTTGGTAAGGATTAACAGAAAGTGCTTAGAGAGTTCCCTATCTTGGTAAGGATTAACAGAAAGTGCTTAGAGAGTTCCCTATCTTGGTAAGGATTAACAGAAAGTGCTTAGAGAGTTCCCTATCTTGGTAAGGATTAACAGAAAGTGCTTAGAGAGTTCCCAAAAAAGTTTTTGTACGCCTGCTAAACCACCTTTCAAAAAAAGAAGAAAAAGTGCTGTTATTTTATTAGGTTAGACAAAAATGCTAAGTAAACGTGATGGGTGTCGTTTATGATTGAGAGGAAGCAATTTGAAGATAACTCTAAAGCTTTAGAGAGAGCTTCTGTTCATTCTTCTGTTCTTCAAGTGCAAGAGATGGTTGTGTCAAGTCATTTTGTTTACCGATGACTTTCGACTCTTCTAAATGAACGAATTATCCTCATCGTCTTCAGCTTCTTGGCTGACGTTTTCGACAGTATGATAATATCATATTATGAATTATTTAATATTCATCAATGGCTTCAGTGTTTCAGTCCTCATTTTCTTTTCACTCTTCCCATGTTAGTGACGGTGAGAACAAACTGTCCTTTGGTGAATAAATCAAGTCGATAAAAAAAGCGCTCTAACAGATGAAGTATGAGGGGCTTCTTCTCCTCCTGGAGCGCTTCTTGCATGAACCGGCGGAAAAAGGCGTCTTCAAACGCCGCGCACAGCGGAATCAGCAGGAAGGACATCAAGTAGCCTGCATATGTGCCGTGCCACAGCGCGGATACCAGCATCGTCAGCACCATTCTGTCAACCAAGCACTTTCTGAATGATATTTGATCCAGGCGTGGCATAATGGTAGTGTGCGCAGCTATACATAGTGTGAAGGGTCCCAAATTTTAACCCACCTCATGTCCAGATTTTCTACAACAGGGTTTAAGAAATGCTAATAGCGCTCGTGCATGTATCTGACTCTCCCCACTGCTTCTACACACATTAGCACTGACTTAGCGGCCAACCACCGGTACTACCAGGAAAGGTCTGTCCTGCTTCTAAGGGGATCACGTACCCTGCCACCAGGCAGTAGCAAGCGCGAAGAAATTTATTATTAATCAATAACTAAAATCTCACACGGACAAAAGCTAGTCCAAAAACTGGATTGAATCCAGTCATATATCTAGAAATATCTAATTTGTTCATTCATTGATTAGTACTTTCTGCACGATACTAACGAACTGTCGCAAATAACCTATACCGATGCTCTCTGAATAGGCGGACAGACTGAAAATCTACTGAAATGGTAGTAGAAGGTTTGGTTAAAATCTACTTTCATATATCTAAACAGAGGAAAGGACCCCGCTCGCAGACACCCGTGCTAAAATCATTTATTAGGCTTTAAACAAAACCACATTTTCACTATCCAGGAAAAAATCTCGGACCTAATTGTAGTGCTCTATCGCGCGAATAGTGTTAAGTTATACTTCATCCCGAACAAATCCTTCGAAACCAAGGGGGTTAAGAAATGTTAATAGTGCTCGTGCACTGCTCCAAATCTACACTTTGTTGCTACAAACACACTAGCAGTGACCCAGTGGGCAGCCAACGGTTCTACCCGAATGGGTCTATCCCGCTCCTCAAGGGAGCGCGAACCCTGCCACGAGGCGGGTACAAAAAAGTCTAGGAAAATAATCATTGTTTTTAATAATGTCTCTCATTGAGCTTTCAATGCACGCAGTCTATTGAGCTTTCAGAAGGTCCTTCCAAATGTTTGGCTGTTAAGGCAGAAGTGGTAGTTCCCTGTTATCCTTTTCGTTGCAACCGCTCAGTGTGATTGAGCCTCCATGCAATAACTGAACCCCTTCGACTGAGCCATTCAAATCAAAACCAATACCCATATTACCGATTCGCATGGGAATCGAAACCAGGGTACTCAAGCGCTCGGAAAAGGTCGATTTACAAGCATCGGCCAATCTCACAATATATAACATTAGGATCTGTAATTAAATACTACTCGGCTAAAATTCGGAAATCTTGAGAGGTGTACTTTTCATTTAGAACCTTAATTGATTCTGCAACTCTATGCTCCTGAATTCGCACTTAAGCGATTGTTTTCTATTGTATAATTTTCTTTGCGCTGATTACCGCCTCGTGTTAGGATAAACGCTCCCCTGAGGGGCCGGACAGACCTATCCTGGCAGAACCAGTGGCTGCTCTCTAGGATAAACGCTCCCCTGAGGGGCCGGACAGACCTATCCTGGCAGAACCAGTGGCTGCTCTCTAGGATAAACGCTCCCCTGAGGGGCCGGACAGACCTATCCTGGCAGAACCAGTGGCTGCTCTCTAGGATAAACGCTCCCCTGAGGGGCCGGACAGACCTATCCTGGCAGAACCAGTGGCTGCTCTCTAGGATAAACGCTCCCCTGAGGGGCCGGACAGACCTATCCTGGCAGAACCAGTGGCTGCTCTCAAAGTCCCTGTTTGTATCTAAAGCGGCGATGAGTGAACTCAGATGCGTGCATGAACTAATAGCATTTTTACCTCCTTAGTTTAAATGAACCTGTTCGCAGGAGAAGGGGGGGTTGGAATGGGGACCAGTCGGCTATCGCTATCATTATGGCTTATTCGAGGCTTTTCCAAATTTTTACCGGATAAAATAAAGATAATAGCCGAGAGATAAAGGCTCACCTGAACTGCCTAGGGGAGCGCGAGTGAACATACAGCGCCAGCCAACTCTGCACGCTTTTGTTCCAGCCTCGGACGCCGGAGCGGTAGCCGTTGCTGTATTCCACCTACAACAATGGTTCAGGTCAGTGTTCATGACTGAAAAGCACATACATATCAAAGGCTACTATTCACCGCATAAAAGTAGCGATGAGAGGTTGAGCGGAAATATGACTAACGTATAGCGCGGACAAAAGTAGTTTCTTGAGGCAGAATAGAGACTGTCCACTGCGGGCTAGCGCTTTAAAAAATACACTGCCGAGAACATATGGTATTACCGTATATTGGTAGCTTTACGATTTCACGCTCGTTCTGTAAAATAACTACTGTTAAACCTGAGGCGCGCATCTGTGATGTTCACAGTATGACCAAATTGGCATTATTTCTTGTCAGACGTTTCTAGAGCGGTCGAATCGTGGGAAACGCTTGGGGTGAGCCACTTTCAAACCTGTCATCACCTACCAAAACACGTGTAATTTAATTTAAAGTCCATTATGTCCCACGTTTAGATGAGGAATATGAACTGAACTTGATAGGAATTGAAAATTCTTTCTAAAATTTACAAACCAGAGAAAGGTCAATGTTGACAATAGTGGCCGTATCTGCAACAGAGTTTGATCCTTCCCAGCAGGAGCTGAAAAAGATGATTATCAGTCATCATCAAAGTTTCCTATTATTTAGAAGAAGTAGAAGTAGTAACGGTCCGGGAGTGGCATAATGGTAGTGTGTTCGACTATTGTGCTCGCCAACGGAGTCGCCTACACGATGGTGCGAGTGTCGACAGGACGTCCGGGACGTTCTGAACGCAAAGGACTCCAAACTATACCTATCCCATTGTGGTTTTTCTCCCGTCAAGGGACACCCGAACAACTATTGTGCGAAGAGTCCCGAGTTCGAAAACCAGCTCGGACAGATCCACCCAAATCAAAGGGGTTAAGAATTGTTGGTAGTGCTCTGGCACGATTCTGATTCTCCCCACTGCTGCTAAACACACTAGCAGTGTATAGCGGGCAGCCACTGGTTCTACCAGGGTAGGTCTGTCACACATCCCAGGGGAGCGCGTACCCTGCCGCAAGAAGGGAACAAAGAAGATTATAGAAGTAGTAACGATGCTTCAAAAACGCGAAGAAGATTATAGAAGTAGTAACGATGCTTCAAAAACTAAGTACTTAAATTGAGATATAAGTTGATAATGAAACTTTTTTTTCCTTCTAATCGAGTGAATACCACCTTGAGTCATGGTACGAGCTCCCCTGAATGAAGAATGCAAACTGAGTTCCTTTTTCTCCTCTGTCTAATAACAATACTTTGTCCGCTTTTACCTGTTGGTCTTTTCTTTTAACATGTGCATTAACTTGGTCACCTAAACAAATATGTTCCGAAGATTTTTGTGTAAGAGGTTTTGTGCATTGGTAGTATTAATGGGTCGCATCGCCCAGATAGTCAAAGGCACGGGTTTAGTTCCAGCTCAATGACCGGTTTTCGCACGATATTCCGCAAGTTTGATACTTTCACATGTTCCCACTGATACTTTCAACGGGTTACTCAATAACCAAAAGTCGCGTGATGTCTTCACTCACGTAAAATTGGATAGCTCCGTCGGCCCGAGGACACTCTTAGGAAGGCATTCAGATGGATAAACCCCGATGTGCAGCGTGACGCAGACACACTCGCTGGAAAAATCAGATTTTAAAAAAAATAAATAATTGATTTCATTATTGTAAAGGTAAGTCTAGCTTAGATGGTAATTATGGTCCTTTACATACCTGCCTCTCTAGATATCCACTACAGAACTTCAGTTAAACACATAACAGCAATGAATTCATTTCCGGTTAGAGAGAGAGAGAGAGAGAGAGAGAGAGAGAGAGAGAGAGAGAGAGAGAGAGAGAGAGAGAGAGAGAAAATGTTAAGTTGGATCTGGCGCCGTTGATTAGCTTCTCTCATGAAAATCCGATCGAGTTCCTAGTGGTAATAAGGTATTTTTGAACAATTTTGAAGGAGTTGATTCTCAAAAAAAACTTGTTTTTGAATTTCTAGTAAAGGAATTTTTTAAACTCAATTTTTAAAGCAAAATTACCGATCCTGGTCCAGAGATGGCTGGGTTTGATCCCGTTCCTTAACCTAACTTGTTGCTGTTAGCCCATAGGTCCTGTCGAGGGGAGTCCTTTGGGACTAACTTATGCGCGAGTGGTAGTTCAGTCATATCTTGCCCTACCACGCTACCCGTGTTTACCGGGAAAAAAATTCGACTTTTGTTCTAACGAAAACTTCATTCATGATTTTTCATCTCTAACTTTTCTATGTCAAAAAAATTGAATTCGTAAAAAAAAGAAGCTGAATTTGCATGCCTGAAAGCCCAAGCTGCGTAAACGCGCAATCGAAATACAAGAAAGACCATGGCAGCATAAAACAAACGATAGAGTAGACTCCACTCCCAAATTTCTTCAGTCCGAAGAGCCTGAAAAAAATGTGCAATAATATATGTCAAGCACGATATTGTCCTTCCTCTGTGTGATGAGTGCTTTTAAAAAAAAAGAAGATAGTTATCAAAACATGAGAAGAGTCTTGCGAAACGTTCTCTCGAATTGGCTAACCAAAAATATTATATATAATCTCTATATACACTCTCCGCGGAGCAGCACGATAATCTCCGGGATGCAAGGGAGATCTCCCCACTTATCCGGTCACCGCCGGGAGCAACAACAACGGAACCAAGTAACTGGTCCTGATGTCTCGGACCAGCCTTTTTAAGGCTTGACCCTTTTTCCCTGTCCTTATAACAAAACAAGCGCTGACGTCTAACGGAAACATTTTATTGAGAATGATGAAGAGGATGAGAGAGACAGCGATCCGACGCAGCCTCCAACTGTATTCAGCGAGAAGACCTGAAGAGGACGAAGTCCATATTTCAAGCCCTGTCAGTGTTTCAAAAAGTTCGAGATGTTGTCTGCATTTACAGCTCAATGGGAAAATCATTGAAACGTGAGCGAAATTCGGTATTTCGGTACCCACAAAATCACCATTTTTCAGCTAACTAGGTATGCTTCTCTGTCAACACCGTGCCTTTTTTCATTGAAAATTCTTTCAAAATGAGATCAAGCGATTTAAAACACATTCAATTTTTAAGGTAATGACACCTGGTCATATCAAAATGTCATTAGGTTGTCATTTTATTGAAAACAAGTTAGCTTTCGTGGACTAAGAGCTTGCTGAGTTTGATCCCACTTTTAAAAAAACTAGCTAAAGTCTACCAAACCAACCGAATCAAAGGTTTCACATATATTTCTGAAACCTAAACTACGATTATGGACAAAATCATTCACTGAAATCAAAACATTATGAAAAGTTCGTTCCAATTGCAAAGCAGTGCTCGAACATTTTACCTTTTCTATCAATTAATTCCAACCGTGAAGGCTCAATTCTACACATCAGCTTAACTGAATTGATTTTTTTTCGGTTTCGTGGAAGTTTCGAAAATTATAGAAGTTTTCAAAAAGAAAAAAGCATTGTTATAATATTATTGAGACTTTTCAATCCATACCCTAGGAGCAAGCAGGTTTCTATAGTTGTTCACATCATTTGAAAAAGGCGTGTATCTTGTTATCACAGCGGTCTTATTATTACTATTGGGATTCTGAGAAGGCTAAAATTAGATCACTTGTGAGAAGAACCAAAAATAGCCAACCTTCTCTGAAGAACTTTTCGTGAAAAGCCGTGGCAGAATCATCGAAGGAATCCTGCAGGGACTGATAAGAGTAGTAAGGACCTGCAAAACATGCCTCTTGAAAACCACAAAAAATGGAAAATTCGACGGGTAAACTTTTTTAAAAAAAAATCCCAGTTTGCCTTTTCAAGAGGAAATACTGGTTTTTTTATTCTCCTTTTTGAAGGGAAATCAAAAGCGAAAAGAAGAGGGCTAAAGCCCAATTCAGCCTGAAATTTTTTATCAAAACCACTAGTTTTCTTTCAATTTAGCGGGCTTCTCTTCTCGACCTGAAGTCTTTTTTGCTGCATTATTACTCTGCTAGTTATCAAGGACAACCTGGTCTGCTTCAAGCAACCACAGGACGTTCGAAACTTGTACCCAACGCGTTTTGATCACAACCATTTACACCCCTGACAATGCGTACCAGCAACATCAAATAACCTCGCCTAAGTCTAACCTAAATCTCGAATTTAAGTGGATCAGCCTTGGGAGCAGAGGAAGGGGAAGGGGAGGGAAAATGAACTAGTCTTTAGCTTGAGCGAAAAGAAAATCCTAGCTAAGTTTTATAACTCAAAAACTGTGTGAGTATGAAGTGTAAGGTACAAAGCGTATGATTCCGTCGGTAAAAAGTCTTTTGATAAGGCTATCATACCAGTAAAAAGTCCGCAGAAGTGAAAGCAGTAGTTAAGCGCTTCCAGTATAGTCGGGTCCCTCCTGATGGACCGGCGAGAAGCCACCTCTCCGGGCTTCTCCTGGTAATACCGCCCATCCGACACGTCGTAAGCCAGACCAATCACCTCGAAATACATATTATATAAAAATCTTCCTCGCGCTGCCTCGTGGCAGAGTAAGCGCTCCCCTGGTATGTGGGACAGACCTTTCCTGATAGAACAAGTGGCTTCCCGCTAGATCATTGCTAGTGTGTGCCTCACAGCAGTGGAAAGAGTCAGATTCGTGCGTGAGCGCTACCAAGATTTCTGAACCCCCTTGGTTTGGGCTTATCTGGCCGGAATAGACTTTTCGCACAAATGTCGAACATTCTTTTCATTTTCAGTCTTCAAAGATGGTCGTTTTCTCTGCCTAAAGTTTAGCTCCAATAACAATAACGAGTATTGGAGCCATGCAGTCCGTCTGGATGACTCATCTCATACTCGTCTGTTACTTGTTCAATACAACACATATTGAAGAAATTATTGACAGTGTTAATTGAATCTAAACACTTTCTTGCTGTGACAATCCCCATGTTAGCAGATGAGTCTTGACAACTCATCCTTTCGTGGATAAAGTAATTTGAATCTCAATAGTCGGTGCACTACCGTTATGCGACGCCCGGCCAATGACCTTCGAATACATGAACTTTGAATGAGACTCTGCAGTTCATCATAACTGCAGTGCATCAGAAGAAAAGAAAAAAGAGGCATACCGACATTCTCGAACGGGAACCTATATAAAAGGTACTCCTGCTGAATGCACTTTTAGTGATCCGGGACGCCCTCCCCCTTGCACTAAATTCCTATCAATTTAGGTACGTATCACGTACCAGGTAAGTTCGTACTCTACCACAACGCAAACAAAGGCATCATGCAGGTTTTCGATATGTAAACCGATTAAGGAGGCAGCATGTCACTTGCATAGAGATATGTGTCTTGAAGTAGGTTGCCTACACGTGGTTCTAGTGTGAACTGGAACAGCCGGCAGCTTTCGCAAAGCCCAATGGACTTTAAGAAACCCAATCACGAAAATTTCCCTCAAAAGTTTCCAAATTCCAAGATTTCTCCTTAGGAAAAACTTTTCTCGAATTTTGCTCCCCCCAAAAAAAAAAAAACGAATCTCAAGATTCTACTCCCGCGCAAAAGAAGTCTGCTCGGGCTAGCACCAAAATCATATATGAAGACCAGAAGTAACCCGGAGCGTCATGATGAGCTGAAGGGCGTTGGCCTGGCTGGCCAACTCGGCCACGTCCATTAGTTGATGGAGATGCCGCACCAGCAGAAGGTAGCAGAAGACGCCCGCAAACACAACAAGCGGCATCTTCCTATTGTAGGCGCAAGAGGTACCAGTTGGCTTCGAAAACTTTTATATCATTTTCCAATAAGCACCCTTCCTGATTATCGGAAGCCAGAAGCTCATTGAAAACCATTTAAACTTCTAATTCCTTTTGTGTGCTGTATAGAATTTTCAACTTACATCGAAGTCAAAATTTGTGTTCCTTTCAGTAGTTCAGGTTTCACATACCGGTTATGTGCGCTGACTAAAACTAACTTCAATAATATGTATACGAACAATTACCTTGACAAATGATTGAACTATCGCACAGAAAAAAGCTAGTCCGCCGGGTGGGATCGAACCCAGAACATCTCGACTCAAACCGGGAGCGCGTGTTACCATTACACCACGGGGACACATTGCTGGCGTCACTGCCTTTAAACTGTGTAACTTAGAATTTGAAAATTGAACAATTCCCTTATTTTGAAGAAAAGGGAAATTCAAATTTCTTGAAGACTAACCGGCAGTTCGGTCCGATTTTTATTACTGTTATAGTGTAGAATACAACAGGCAAGGAGTAGAGCAGCTTCCATCTGCAGCAATAAGAGATTCTCCGGAGTCCGGACAGAGATTCTAACTCGAGCTGTCCCGATTCAAATGAGGAAAGCTTCGAAATGTTATCAAATGCTGCAAATGCTATTTTTAAAAGACCCTGAAATTATTGTCCTCTAATCAGCGGACCTGTAGCACAAAAGCTGCGAAAGTGAAGCTATTATATTTTGAATATACCTTATCTTAAAGTGTTTTCAAACGGCGGGCAGAGATGCCCCGATGCAAATGAGGAAAGCTTCCAAATGTTTTCAACTGCTGCGAAGTAGAAGCTATTTTTATTAGAACCTGAATTTATAGTCTTCTAATCAGCGGGCCTATAGGACAAAAGCTGCGAAAGTGGAGTTATTATATTCTGAATATACCTTATCTTAAAGTTTTTTAAACGGCAGGCCCATAGTATTCTGTGCGTTGAAAAACCTCTAATCTGAAGAAGAAAAAACACACACAACTAAAAGGAGCTTGGAACTAGCCGCAAGACTAAGAGAGCCGTTGAGAAGCCAATTAGTCCACCGCTTGCCTTCAACGCCCGATACAGCGTCGCACCATTGAGCAAGTAGCGAAACGACATCGAGAACACCAGCGAGGAGAGCAGGAGGATGGCGTATACCCAATCATCTTTGGAGAGAAGGGACATACGCGTTGTGGAGCTGAGGAACCATTTACTTTTTCTAAGGAGTACACACAAATAAAAGACAAGAAAACAGGGCCGAGTTTTAGTGGTTGCACAAGAAGATCGTATAGCGAAAACTTTGCGCAGTTACCACTGCACCCACTCCGACCAGATATCATGTCTTGGTCCTAGTTAGTTTCATCTGTAATGAGAGGGAGTCTTACCAACGAGGCGAAATAAAGGGCGAAGAAGTATGAGAAGGTAGAGAGAACATTTACTATAATAGACGGGTTCAAACACTAATATCATGGCAAATTTTGTTCTATACGGCCTCGTTACCTAGCCTTACGGCCTCTTTAGCATAAACTCTACCTTAGCCTTAGCTGAAAATCACTGTAAACTACTTTACCCCCTCTAAAAAACCTCCCCCAAGCAAGAATGAACCCACACTGGGAATATAAGCAAACTTATTTTACGTGATTCGTTCAACAAGATCATCGCTTCCTGTAATGAATTTCATACGAATGATCAGCCACACAAAAAAGGTTACAAAATGAGTGAGCTGACTGCGTTAATGTCCTCTCCGTTGTCATATTCACATCGGGTCTTCCAGACTTCTCTGAAGAATTTTTTTTTTTAGCTTGAATGAAACTTCATGTTGAGGCCTATACAGAACATTCGCGAGAACACACATCAAAAACCTATTGAAACAAGGACATCAAAAAAACCTCTGAAGTGCTTTAAGAAGAAAAGCTCTATAAAGGAGTCCCGAAAATAGATAATCTTGTTTCTTCGTGGAATGGGTCTCTCTGAGAAGGTCTGCAGAGTGCACATACAATTTTTTGGAGTGACATGATTTTGGAACAACCTTAAATTTTTTCTCGTATTCGCTCAGGCTCATGTAAGATATTTTATCAAAGCCGGGGCTAGCTTGCAGCGTCTAGGTCAAACTCCGATGAGGAATTTCCTTAAAATTGAACTTCATAGTTTTGAACCAAGTTTCGAACGATCAAAACATTTGAAGTAGTTTCTATGATTTAGAAGAGGACTCAGGAAAACTTTGATGTGAGTTGCGCCTTTCATTAATGTTGTTGATAATGACACAGCACAGAGGTTCTGTCACTGGATTTTTCGTCGTAAATAAGAAAGTTCGAGAAGAAAAGTTGTCATATTTTGAGAACCGATAAAACGTTTGGTCAGGATAGATCTTAAAAGTCAACCTTTGCCGTGGACAGTTTTTCCTCAAGGAAATCAAGCCAAAATAAGCTGGGTCGTTCTCTGGTCTTTCTCTGTGCTCCTCATCTATTCCAACTATTATTGTATTTTCTCTGGTTAATGTTGTATCGTTTGTGCTTTGATAACAGTTGTACAGCAGACTGTTGATAGAAAATTTCGTAGAACTGGAAAGGCGGAGTATAGTAAATATCAATGCCAAATTTTTAACTTTTTCAATGCATATAAAAGTGAAATGATGAGAGATAGGGGCTCCTCTTTATTCTCAAATGGAGACAGATCACCCAACTAAAACTTAGTTGAAATTCTTTATTCCAGGTTGCATACATAATTTAAACAAGTACAACGGCGTTTGTGTTGTCACATTCATGTGAGCCCTTCTTCGATAATCTCGGGTTGTGTGGCCCAGAGGGTTCCTTAAAGAAATTTGAGCTAAACTATGAACTCATGTGGCGGCGTGGTATATTATTTTTGAAGAATATTTTTACTATATTTCCAACTTTATGCCTAGACATAGGCTTCGGCTTAGCCACAATAACCTGTCGAATAATCAAAATGGTTTTATTGGGACAAATGGTTAATTTCTTCCATTTCTCTAACTTGATATTTGTAAATGTGTTATCTGGTCGTATTGCCAAGTTATACGTGATGCGCAAGAAATACTAGTCTATTTGTACCCCGATAAAATGAGTTCAATGAAGCTCCTCGCCTGAAAGTGGGCAAGCAATCTTGCTCAATGAAATGATTCAAAGATCGTACACAGGGTGCGCCAAAAGTTCACGTGGACAGTATTTTTTTCCGATAAAAGCTTAACGGATTGAGCGAATCAAACAAAGTATTCATGAAAGTTTATTCAAATAGTTTGGGATATAACTGCACTCTGGTCCTTCAATGCGCGATTCTTCTGCAGCTTGATGGGGCGGAGTCCCATGCGGGATTTGACGATCCTCCGAACAGAACTAGCCGAGATACTCAGCTCCTTCGCGAGTTTTCTGAGACTCCGCTTAGGGTTATAACGAATCTTGTCTCGGATGCTTCTTACGGTGACAGAAGTGGTAGCGGTCACTGGTCTGCCGCTCCTGGGACGGTCATTTGTCGTACCAGTCTCACGAAAGCGACGTACTGTGTTTTCGATGGTCCTGCGGGAGAATCCAGTGGTTCTGGCGATGTGCTTTTGAGTGTGCCCGGACTGGCTCAAGTGCAGAATGTAGCCTCGGTCCATATCAGAGAGCATTACCGGAAAACGAAAAGAGTTATCATTCTGATTTTTTCAGGGTATGTTAGCAAAATTCTGAATAAGATAGAAATGAAAAATCACACGGCCGCTACACCAAACAAAACATATAAAAAGTGACAAAGTCATCAAACTGGACTTTTTGTGCACTCTGTAGAATAAAAGACGCCAAGAAAACATCATATTGAACGAGAAAAATTCTAACAATTTACATATACTACAATAACATTGTAAATATTTTTTTCCGAACTCTTACTTAAAATTTTGAACTTCAAAAAAAATCCTAATTACTTTTCATGATCTGAAACGTGAATATTAGCAAAAGCAAAGTCAGTTTGTAGTTTCTGCATTAGTTTGTTCCGCTACAGTAATCTACTACTAAAACTACGAATTTGAATAAGACTGTGTCAAGGATAGTCTAATGGGACTTTTCTTGATGGGGTTTTAGTTTTTTTTTTAGTTTTTTAAAAATTAGTTTTTGTTGTTTTTTAAAACTTTAGAGAATTAGGACTTTCATTGCCGGGAATGTGGAACATATTTCAGAACAGTCAAGTATGAAACTTCAGCTCTAAAAATTTATGTTGAACTTTTCTGTTGTTAAATAATTCTGTTGTTCAATAGAAGAGCTTCCAACTGCTTAATGTCAATGAAATAGTCCATTATTTCCATTTACCAGGGCATTATAAATAGCTTTCCTCTCCACTCTTTTTTCATACCAAAAACGTGGCTGATTCTTATTCACGAAACTAACAAACTTCAACCAACATTTTCTTCAAAGGCATTTTTTATTCAAGTAATCGAGTCAACTAAAAGGTTGTAAAGCTCTAGTTGAACTATTATCTTTGTCTTTCACCCAAATACCCTCGTTGCTCACAGAAAACTATCCACTGTTTAGAAACTATCAAATGAATTGAACCCTTTATTTGGTTTGCTCAGAAGGTTTTGCCTGTTTACGTGGTCTCCGACAAGTCTGATGATCTTTCCGTTTCTCTTTCTTTTCTATCGTGGCAACCCATGCACCAATGAACCTTTACAAGGTGCTGTACTCTCTTTCTCTCCCCTCTCTATCTTTCTCTCTGCCCTTTTCTCTCTCTATGTCTCTCTAACTATCTATTTCTCTCTCTCTATCTCTCTCTCTCCCCCTCTTCCCCTCTCTGTCTGTTTCTCTCTTTCTCTCCCGATCTCTCTGTTTTTCTTTCTCGATACCTCTCTCTTTCTCTCTCTCTCTCTCTCTCTCTCTCTCTCTCTCTCTCTCTCTCTCTCTCTCTCTCTCTCTCTCTCTCTCTCTCTCTCTCTCTCTCAAATAGTTTACGAAGAACCGGGTTGTACATAGTAGCTATGTTATCCAGTTCGGCAAATCAAGGTAAAGTAGATAAGAAATGAGAAATATCATCGCTTTGTCCTCGACTTACTAGCGAGCAAATGTATAAACATGATCTTCAGAGCCTTTAAAACCAAATCAATTAAAGTTCTGCTCAGAATATACACCACATACATAAGACCCCTTATTGAATATGGGAGTGAGGTATGGTCCCCAGTAACTATCGGTCTCGTTAACTGCATAGAAAAAGTGCAAAGATCACTTACACGAAGGTTACTACAAAGGGCCGGATTACCCAAAATGAGTTATGTTGCTAGACTGAATTTTCTTTCCATCTCCTCGCTTGAATATAGAAGAAATGTGGCCGATCTTGTGTTCATCCATAAATGTCTGCACGGAAATATTCAAGTAGATTACTCAAATATGTTTAAACTTTGCCCATCGCCTTATTCGCTGAGAGAGTCGAATAACTACAGAATATGCTTGCCGTGTAAATATCAAAGCAGAACAAGCACTTGTGCCTCAAGAATGATTAATGTCTGGAATAAGTTACCTTGTTCTTTGGTTTCTACAAGCTCTTCTAGCATTTTTAGAAATGAACTTATCAAGCTTGATTGTGAGACCATTGTCACCAACTCTAGAATACATTTTTAATTCAAGTGCTTTGTTTCTTCAAATGTTTTGTTTCTGTTTCTCCTCTTTTTTTCAATTTTATTTGTGTTCTCAGTTAGCTCTCGAATGATAAAGAGTGAGTTGAATTTTTGGAATTTCAAGTTATTATTGCGGATGAATAGTTCTTAATTGCTGATGAATAGTTCATAACTGAAGATACAAGCTTTGCTTTCTTTGCTTTTTTTGTGTGCTTTCCTATTTTCCTAAAATGAAATGTTCCTCATTGTTCTTGTCATATTTAGATCTCACTTTTCATAACCTTCACTGAATTCACTTTTCTTGTGACAGTGTCATCTGTTTCGTCACTTAACATTATGTTTTGTTTCAAGCGGAATAAAGAATTGAATGAATTGAATTGAGTGTAATATGCTTGACATTATCGGAAGACTTTGTCATTTCGGACTACGAGAAACAATCAATCGGTCAAAAGGCTCAAATTTGTTTATCTGCAGCGAATGGGAGAGTTAAAACAGCCGATTTTATAAACTTGCGTTAGCAAGTTCTCGCGGAGAACTCGTCTGAGTATGAGAGTACACACAATGCTGAGCAACTTTCCATAAGATTTAAAATAATTTTGACTTTGGCATGATTGTAATCTCTCAAGGTTAATTCCATTTTTTACAGAGCAGAAAGATGGGACTAACAACGGGGTTTCGGCTCACCAAGTTCATTTTCAAGCTTGATTGTTTATATTTTCTTGATGTTCTTTATACGACAAATTTTGTGAAGCATCGCGGGTTAATAATGATAAGTCAAGAAACTTAACAAAACAGACATAAGAGCGCGAAGTGATTAACTAGCTTTTCATGTCAGCCGTAGCGGAAAACGTTCATTGGGGGAATATTGAGAAAAATTTAATTCTAGAAAGAATGTTCTGTTTTTTGTTTCATGGAGAAGGTACTATGGGGAAACGGAGCAGAAGACGAAAATGAATCTTCCCTGTAGAAATCTTGTCAGTTTTTAAAAATTATCTTGAAAGGAAGTTTAAAAACATGATCATGTGAATAGTAACTTGGTTTTCATGCTAACCGGCAAGAGATTGGTTGTTTCTACACTTCAGCTAATCAACATTCCTCTCATCCGCATGATTGAACACGTTCTTCAGTAGGATTTGTAAACCTTGAGACCTTACCGTTCCAACCATAAAATATATTTCCTCTACGTTTAAGATACTCGTACTTCATCATAGGCATGAATAATAGTTTATCTGTGCTGTTTTTTTTAAATTGTGACCCTTAATGTAAATAGAATAGGTTGAAAAGGAATTCAAAAAACTTTTTTTAAATTTCCAATAGTTATTTTTTTAAAGGTTGTCCTAATCCGGTGTGCGACTCTTGATTGATTGCTCACCAACAGGGTGTCCTCTGAATGTTGCCAATGCACGGTGCAGTCTCTTGCAAATCACGAAATCTTATTGCATATGGGGAAAAGAAGCGGAGACTGAAATAACTTACTATCTATTTACTATCTGCATTCCATCGAAGTGCGCGTAATTCTTAACTAGAAACTGCTATAAGATTACATGAACGTCTACCTTATGCATACTGCATGCATACTGCTAATCCTTCTGTCCAATTTTTCTCCCTCCCCATTCTCTCTTTCCATCTCTCTTTTTCTCTTTGTCTGTCTCTCTTCAGCTCTCTTTTCAACTCCCACTCTCGCAATCATTCTCTTTCTACTTGATTTTAACTTCCTCGAACAGATCTTTATATTTCCAAATACCTTTCACATGAAATACAGCCTAAAAACTTTTTAAGTGTTCCAAAGCTTAAAAAGTTTCGAAACAATCGTGGCAACCTAATTGTTCGATTTAAACGTGGTCCCATAAGGAAATTGCATGGATGTGACGCATCAGAGCGGAAGCGTCGCGGTTGACGCGTTCGCTTGGAAGAAGAGAGGGAGGAAATTCCATTCTAGACTGTTCGGGATGGTTAAGCAGCCCGATAAACAGTCGTTGCCTACATGTGTATGCAATTTCCATGGGAGACTTTGTTTAAATCAAAGTTATACTTCATGACGAAAGGAATGAAATGACTGGAGGAAGAAGTGTAACAAACGTTTATTATTAGTCTTAAAACTATGCCAATTTTTAGTTTCGTACAGTTAATGTGTCATCTCTCTCTCTCTGAGAACCTTAGAAGGTATGGTTTGAACTCTCCCTTCTCGCATCTTGTCTTATATTGGGGCAACGCCGAGTCTCCCTCTCACAATCGTGTTACGCACACAATCTAGGCGAGTCAGTCCTAGTGTCCAGCGTAACATTTTCATCTCATTCGTGTGGATGATGTTCTCGGTTATACGCGTTGTAGGCCAGGTCTCCGTCGAATAGAGAAGCACGGGACGGATTGCTGTTTTATACATCTTTCCGCGTATGCCAGCTGTGATATTCCTATCACAGAGGACACCTGTAGCTTCTCTCCATTTCATCCAAGCTGCATTTACTCTTTGGCGTGCCGCTGCATTTGTTGACGTGTCTGAGGATATGACAGAACCAAGGTACTTGAATTCGGAGGTCTTCGGGAGCGGTTCACCGCTGATGTGAACAGCTCCCGATGTTTGCACTCTGATTTCCTGGTACTCGGTCTTCTTGATGTTGAGGCGTAAGCCATGCCTACTAAGAGCGTCATTCCATTCTTGGGTGCGTTTCTCGATTTCGGCACGTGTAGGAGCAGCAAGGAGAATGTCGTCGGCGTATGCGATGGTTGACGGAGCCGGAGTCAGTAGAGGACGCGTGACGGTATCCATAACCAAAATGAAGAGAAGGGGAGACAAAGCACTCCCTTGGTGCACTCCAACGTTTACTGCGAATGGCTCTGTGATGCCGACCGGAGTTCTGACAGTACTCTTTGAATCATCGTACATCCCCATTGTCCATCGAATGTACTCTTCAGGAACCTGATGATCGCGCAATGCATATGAAAAACTCTTCTTGCTGTTTTATCATTAAACTGGAAAAATTAGTTTTTCCTCCTACAGAAAAAACTTTCACCAAAACTTCAGGAATCATATTTCATAGTTCAAGTTCATACGCTATATTAACGATGTTGTCGGACATTAAACACCATTGATAAAAAGTTTTTTTGTTGTTTATTATCATGATATAAAGTTTATTTCTGATAGTAAGTTTGAAAAAGTTGAATATTTGCATGTAGTATATCAAAGTTCGAAAAGCACATCAGAAATGTATTCAACTATTGAAGAGTGAACATCTTAATGGGAAAAAAACTTTAATTCAACAAAAAAAAAACAAAAACATGTGATAGAAAGGAATAATTGGAGAAAAAAAATTAATTTAACAGTAATTTGGCTTCATTGTACTTCACAACTCTATTTATTCTTTAACTGTACTATCGAATAGACGATTGCTATCGAATGTGATAGTAAAGAATTAATTACTACTGTGTTTCGTCAGCTAAATCAGCTGACGCGAGTCTCTGTATCCCGACATGAGACTCGAAACAGAGACTAAATCAGCTAGCGAGTCTCTGTATCCCGACATGAGACTCGAAACAGAGACTAAATCAGCTAGCGAGTCTCTGTATCCCGACATGAGACTCGAAACAGAGACTAAATCAGCTAGCGAGTCTCTGTATCCCGACATGAGACTCGAAACAGAGACTAAATCAGCTAGCGAGTCTCTGTATCCCGACATGAGACTCGAAACAGAGACTAAATCAGCTAGAGAGTCTCTGTATCCCGACATGAGACTCGAAACAGAGACTAAATCAGCTAGCGAGTCTCTGTATCCCGACATGAGACTCGAAACAGAGACTAAATCAGCTGACGCGAGTCTCTGTATCCCGACATGAGACTCGAAACAGAGACTAAATCAGCTAGCGAGTCTCTGTATCCCGACATGAGACTCGAAACAGAGACTAAATCAGCTAGCGAGTCTCTGTATCCCGACATGAGACTCGAAACAGAGACTAAATCAGCTAGCGAGTCTCTGTATCCCGACATGAGACTCGAAACAGAGACTAAATCAGCTAGCGAGTCTCTGTATCCCGACATGAGACTCGAAACAGAGACTAAATCAGCTGACGCGAGTCTCTGTATCCCGACATGAGACTCGAAACAGAGACTAAATCAGCTAGCGAGTCTCTGTATCCCGACATGAGACTCGAAACAGAGACTAAATCAGCTAGCGAGTCTCTGTATCCCGACATGAGACTCGAAACAGAGACTAAATCAGCTAGCGAGTCTCTGTATCCCGACATGAGACTCGAAACAGAGACTAAATCAGCTAGCGAGTCTCTGTATCCCGACATGAGACTCGAAACAGAGACTAAATCAGCTAGCGAGTCTCTGTATCCCGACATGAGACTCGAAACAGAGACTAAATCAGCTAGCGAGTCTCTGTATCCCGACATGAGACTCGAAACAGAGACTAAATCAGCTAGCGAGTCTCTGCATCCCGACATGAGACTCGAAACAGAGACTAAATCAGCTAGCGAGTCTCTGTATCCCGACATGAGACTCGAAACCAAAAAATCTAAAAATTTCTCAGGAATGAAAATTTATTTGTATTTTTTTTTGCATCATTTCCCTTTGAATGATGTAGATGAAATATATTATAACAAAACAGAAAAGTCATAAAAAAAGAAGATACAAAGGATCATATTTCATATATGAATTTGGGAATATCTTCAAAAATGCAAAAGTATGTCTTCATGTCGTTTCGTTTATATTTTTCTACAAATGAATATGTTTCCCTGAAAACTTGACAGAATCCACACATTTCGATGGAACTAATGTTCGAGAACAGAATTGCTTTGCCTCTATAACCACTTCAAATTTTCGTACGTATGCGTGGGCCACAGTTATTTTTGAGAAAACATGCCGCTTTTGATAGTTTGAACATGATGTGATACGAACGACTTGCTGCCGAAGTTCAGAGACTATAACTATTTACCAATTTCAATAGTGTAAAGAAAGGGTGGATGAATGGGATGTATGGTTGATTTTTCCTGAGTCTGCTGGGAAAAAGTCAAAATGAACAATCGGAGGAAAAAATGGCATGGTGCATCCTTGCCTTCCTTTTACAACAAGTTTGTTGCTGATAGTTGAGTTTCGACATAACTTTCGAAGGCATTCACGATTTCAAAGTAGAGCTGTGATGCACATTTTGATATGATAGCTTTAACTCCGAAGAATAAATTGTTTAGGGTCATCACTAACACGGTTGATCAAGAGTGTTCGATAACAAGGATTCTTTGTCGGACGATTCAGCAACGGGGGAAGATGTTGGTGGTAGCTTTCGGAACTGATAAATCCGGAAAGATGCAAGATCCAAACCTCTTAATGACAAGCGAGAGGACCGACAGATGTATATTTAGTTTTTTCTTTGTATTTTGCTTGCGACAGCAAGGTCATTTGTTCGGAAAGGACGAAGCTATCTAACCAAGAAATTTTACCCAATTTAACCCATATCTATCCAGTTATATATTTCGCTTTTTATAGGTTCTGAAGCGATTTGACCACCATCTCAGCTCTGCTCGTTCTACTTCTTGAACTATTGAGAATTTAAGGAATTTTGATGTAACAGAATTCCGACTCAACTGAAATTTGTAAGAGCGACTGAAGTGAAAGATTCCTTCATTTACGACAAGTTAAGGGAGTTGCAAAGCACAAAAATATTTCATGTCTGTAGTAACAAATACCAAGAGAAAGCGAGGGGAGAAGTGGAGTTTAGGACGAGTAAGGCAGGAAGGTAAGATAACTCACAGAAACTATCAGTATTTGAAAGAATGAAAATATTGAGAGTAATGGAAAAGCTGCCACCCGAGAGAGCTGAAAACTGGAATAAGAAAGAGAACGATTAGCTGTACTCGAACGTTGTTCTCTAGTGGAATAACCCATGTATAAAAGGGGTTCTAAACGAGTATGGACAAGCCACGGAGAAGAGCAATGGAGAACGAGATCAAGATCCGCGCCTTCCGATACGTCGGGTACGCCGCCCTGACTTTCTCTGCGGTCACTGCCATCTGCCTGTGCGTTACGATGCCGATGCTCTTCCAGTACTTCGGCGGCATTTCCCGCCAAATGCACATCGAGCTTTATCAATGCAAGGTGTCATTTTGAGCTTTATCTGCCAAACTTTGTTTGATTCAGTTTTCTGCTGAAAGTTCTTCATTCTTTAGATACATCTTGACGTCTTTTTAAGCAAAGGGTTTGCAGGCCACCGCCCAAAGAGTGTGGGCCTCTTCTCAATCGATCAAGGCCCTTTCCGCTGGCAACCGCACAGCTCGTCAGGCAGATGAAAGCTACAGCGGATCTTCCACTTACTCTTCTGGAGTCAGCAACTACGGAAACGCCGACAGTGGCAGCTGCAATGGCTGCTGCCAACCAGGACCCGCCGGACCCGCAGGAGCACCTGGCAAAGCTGGACGCCCCGGCAAGCCCGGAGCTCCCGGTGCACCTGGAAATCCGGGAAGACCTAATGGCAAGCCTTGCGAACCCGTTACTCCTCCCCCATGCCAGCCTTGTGAGCCTGGACCTCCCGGACCTCCCGGTCCTCCTGGCCCGATCGGAAACCCTGGAGGTCCTGGTGGACCTGGACCCAAAGGACCCGATGGTGGACCCGGTGAGCCCGGAAACAGAGGACAAGCCGGACGTCCCGGACCTGCTGGTAATCTTGGTGCACCCGGAGCCCCTGGAAAAACACCTGAGAGTGGTCGCCCTCTGCCCGGACCCCCTGGCCAGCCTGGTAAGGATGGAGCTCCAGGACCTCAGGGACGCCCTGGATCCCTTGGCCCTGATGGACAACCCGGACCCAACGGAGAACGCGGTCAACCCGGTGCTAGCGGAGAGCCTGGTCCGGATGGAGAGCCTGGACAACCTGGTCGTGACGGAAACGTCGGTGGTCCAGGAGAAAGAGGCATCTGCCCTAAGTACTGCGCTCTCGATGGAGGAGTCTTCTTCGAGGATGGATCTCGCCGTTAAAAAACTTGCTCGTAATTATTCATGTCTTTCTTCTAAAATACTCAATAAACTTTATTGTATTACTTATTTGTTGAAAAAAACTTCCTTTGATAAGTTATTCGATAGCTCTCGCAACTGATATCCTATGTAGAAAAACTAGCCAACATCGAAACGTTTGACATTCGAGGTGATTCAAGAGAATTTTCCAGAAACTCATTACGAAAAGTTTCGAAATTAACTTACTTGATACACTTGAACCACCAATGTTCAATCATGAATAAGTTTCTGTGAAGGAAACCTCTAATTCTATAAAACCTTATTTTTGTAAATTTTATTGAAATAAGCGTATCACTAAAAGCTGGAAAAGAATAATATTCAATGAACTTCTACTCACACACAATTCTTCCAGAATTTTTGGGGGCACCAAAAGATAAAAAGGGACCAAAACAAAAAAATCACATGCGATAAAGGTTTTTTAAATTTTTTTGCTCGACTGCATCAATTTCTGCAAACAAGCGCTACATTCTGAAAACCGAATAACTAGAATGGTAATCCAGTTTTACTAAATATTTTTGAAATCCTTTTCGTTTTCGGTTTACTCAAACTCACAGTTGAAATTCCAACTGAGAGAAGACCAGAATAAGTAATCATTAAACCCAAAGAACATTGGATTGCATTTAGTTGAAAATTTCTGAACTCCATCTTTTCTCTGCTGGTTTTTTTCCAGTTCTAATTGAAATTCAAACTGAGAAAAAAGGCAGAAATACTATGTTCCAACCTTAGTTTCCACCAAAAAGTTTCCAAATCTCTAAATCGAAACTTCTCTTGGTATTAAGTATCTAGATTAAAAACTAGAACTCCGAAAACTCTCCACAACTGAAGAAGAAACCTTAAATTGTCGGAGAAATATTTTTAACTTTTTGTGTTTTTTCGTGAGAGACAATTGAATATTCTTGAAAACACGCCGCTTTTGAAGACAGAAATGCAAATCTTATCTTCTGGTGGACTTTCTAATTCTATGTATTTACACCAACTTCAATACAAATAGTGTTGAGAACAAAAAAAACTTATATTATGAATTTAAACAAGCAATCGGATAATTTTCGATGTATGACTGACTCGTACTGAAACGGTCTCCATCTGTAGAAAAATTCGACACAATTTACAGATAAATAGAATTGGGTTAAAATTCAACAAGCAGTGCTTGAAAATCTGCACTGACTATTAAAAAAACGTTGTCATAAGTACGTATATCTTGTAAATGAGTAAGCCATTGAACTCGAAAATTTTTCATTATTTGGAAGTATCCGAAACACTGTGGTTAAATTCCATCCAATGCAAGAGGCCGCTTCCGAGCTAGATTCAAAGTCTGGGAATTGAAATTTACACCATGATTGTGCTTCTTTTGCTTTGTGAGTAAGTGCCTAATACTCTTGAATCATACACTGAGTGTGGTTAATATTTTTGCAAACTCCCCCTCACAAAATAGTTAAAAACCACCAGTTAGTTTTTTTTTTTGGAAAGCTTTTGATTTTCTGATTCAGAAAACCAGTTGCAAAACTCATCAGCATCTTCATGAAACACTCCGTAGATACAGCTTTGTCCTACTATTGTACTTAATCACATATTTCCAACGCATAAACGATTTATAAATGGAGCTGTGATGGATATTTTGATCTGGCAGCGCTATTGCTAATTGATGATTTTGACAGTGTTTCGTACTCGACCGACTGAGACGGTTCAAGAATCAGAGTACTTGGTCAGAAGAAAATGGAGCACTGGCTTCGGACTGAGTCTTTCTAGAGTTCAAATCACTCAGTTCCGTAGAGTCTATTAGAAAAGTCACCAAGACGAGCTGAAGGAAAACTGAGAAACCGGCTGATGAAGAAGTGTAAATCAAGAATATTTTCTCTGGAAAAATCAGATCGGATTGAATATGTCGTCCGATAAAACACGGCCTTGGTGATCGACTACGATCACAGAAATAACACTAGGATAAAAGTTTCTGACGACAAAACCCGGCCGGCGAACTGTTCGAGCTCTTGTCTCCCCATCGTGTTATTGCAACACGGTTAATTTCCATTTGGGCTTCTCTTTTTTATATTAAAAAAATTGGACCTATGTACGAAACAAGGTAAAAATCGAGCGGAGGGATATCCTTATAATTGTATCGAGCTCGCTTCATGCAGCCTATTCATCCCATGCCAATGTTTTGTTCCAATGTTTATGAGTTGAGGACTATTGAGGACGATCTATTGAGGACGAGGAAATAAAAAGAAATAAAATAAATTGACGCAATTCAACACATTCTATTAACTTTTATACTTTGCTATGTAGCTATGTTTCTGATGCCTTCCAAGTGTATTATTTCATCTGGTTCTATTTCTGAAAACTCTTTCAAAACAAGTTCAAGGTGACAAAATTGCAACAAAGGAAAGGGAATTTTTAAAAGCGACCAAATCTGAGAGTTACCTCCACTTACCACCAGTAAATGGTATTTGCAAAGCACAGGAAAATGTGAAAGTATTCCAAACTAGTAGACAGAAAAGCGCAAAAGAAAAGATAAGAAAATAGAAGAATACCATGAGAAAGAGACTGAGAGAACTTGCAGAGACATTCAGTGTTCGAAATACTGAGAATGGTTGAAGCAGTGGAAGAAGCTGCCACCCGAGAGAGCGGAAAACTGAAATGAGAAAGAGAGCGATAAGTCTGCATTCGAACGTTGTTCTATAGTGGATCAACCCTAGTATAAAAGCGGTTCTAAATGAGTGAAGACAAGCAACGGAGAAGAGCAATGGAGAACGAGATCAAGATCCGCGCCTTCCGATACGTCGGGTACGCCGCCCTGACTTTCTCTGCTGTCACTGCCCTCTGCCTGTGCGTTACGATGCCGATGCTCTTCCAGTACTTCGGAAGCATTTCCCGCCAAATGCACATGGAGCTCTACCAATGCAAAGTATAATTTTTGAGCCTGATCTGCCCAACGCCATTTGATTCAGATTTTTTCTCTATCAGTTCGTGATTCTTCGACTGTACGCCTACGTCTCATTAAGCAATTTGGTTTTTCAGGCTACCGCTCAAGGAGTGTGGGCCTCTTCGCAATCGATCAAGGCCGTTCCATCTGGCAACCGCACAGCTCGTCAGGCAGATGACAGCTACAGTGGATCTTCTTCTGGAATCAGCAGCTACGGAAACGCCGACAGCGGCAGCTGCAATGGCTGCTGCCAACCAGGACCCGCCGGACCCGCAGGAGCACCTGGCAAAGCTGGACGCCCCGGCAAGCCCGGAGCTCCCGGTGCACCTGGAAACCCTGGAAGACCCAATAGCAAGCCTTGCGAACCTGTTACTCCTCCACCATGCCAGCCTTGTGAGCCTGGACCTCCTGGACCTCCCGGTCCCCCTGGCCCGATTGGAAACCCTGGAGGTCCCGGTGGACCTGGACCCAAAGGACCCGATGGTGGACCCGGTGAGCCCGGAAACAGAGGACAAGCCGGACGTCCCGGACCTGCTGGTAATCTTGGCGCACCCGGAGCGCCTGGCAAAACACCTGAAAGTGGTCGCCCTCTGCCCGGACCCCCTGGCCAGCCTGGTAAGGATGGAGCTCCAGGACCTCAGGGACGCCCTGGATCCCCTGGCCCTGCTGGACAACCCGGACCCAACGGAGAACGCGGTCAACCCGGTGCTAGCGGAGAGCCTGGTCCGGATGGAGAGCCTGGACAACCTGGTCGTGACGGAAACGTCGGTGGTCCAGGAGAAAGAGGCATCTGCCCTAAGTACTGCGCTCTCGATGGAGGAGTCTTCTTCGAGGATGGATCTCGCCGTTAAAAAACTTGCTCGTAATTATTCATGTCTTTCTTCTGAAACACTCAATAAAATTCTTTTTCTTACCTTCAAATGCTAAGTTACACAGTTTAAAGGCAGTTGTAATGTAGGAGTATTTCCTATTCCTCGTTGATCCCAAGCAACGGACGCGAGAGAAGATCTCTTTTTTAAAAAAACACAACTCTAAAGCAGTCGAAACAAAACAAAAGAAACACAGGAGAACTCAATTCCGGAAAAATTAACAACAACAATATGGCTGGCCAGCCGAAGTGCGCGAGAGGTTCGCAAAACATAACATTAAAGGGAAACATCAAAAAGGAGACATCAAAAGAAATATACGAATTATAGAGGCATATAAAGAAACATACAATTGTAGATCACTACATTATAAAGGCATAGCAATAGCAATAAGCAATAATTGAGCGGGTTTCCTTACACAGTGACGCCTGGTTAGAATGACAAGTGATTGAACTATCGCACAGTAAAAAGCTAGTCCATCGGTCGGAATCGAACCCAGCCATATCGTCTCAAACCGGGAGCGCGCATTACCATTACACCACGGGGAACGTTGTTGTTCCGTGCAAAATTGTTATATGGAACGCTCATTTCCTTGTTTTACTTATTTTTTCAAACCTGTTCGTTGAAACTATGTACTTTCTCTGACAAGTTACTCGAAAACTCTTTCTTTTTTTTTCTCTTTAGAAAAACTCTTTCGAAAACGAAAATTTGACCTTAAAAAGGACTTGACATCAGTTAGCCACTCAGTATCTTCTTCTTATTCTCAGCGTTTTTTTCCCTTCCGAGAACAGGGTCCGCTGTGTTAGCCACTCAGTATAATTCAACATATTAACTCGGAATTTTTCGTATTTTTTTTCGTAGAAAAGTTTCGAAATTATTTCAAATGAGAGACTTCTTGACATTTACAATGAACAACATACAACTCATATATGCTGTGCAAAACATGAGCAAAAATATCTGAGAAACCTTATGTTCCTTATACATTGTAGCATATCTGATATGAAAAACAACCTCTACCACCTTATACAGAGTTTCAAAATTCAAGTTTTTTGTTTTTGTTTTTTGGGCTAATGTTTTTTGGGCTAACTATACTTCTAAATCTGACACTAAAATGATTTCCAAACTGCAAACTAAAGGATCTCCAAAAAAGATCACGTAACACAACTACCTTGGCCAGCCCGTTCTCCAGATGTAATTTCAACAAAGAACCTTTGGGGACTTATAGTACGACTTGAATACAAAAACAACAATCAGTACGGAAACGTCGCGGAGCTCAAAGCTTTTATCGTGAAGGAGTGGGACGGAATCGAGCCCCATGTGATTTCAGCCCTTTATAAGCCTGATAGCATATTCGAAGTTATCGCGAATAATGGCCATGCCATTGAACATTGATCTTTATTTTTTGAATAAAATTTCTTGAAATTGTTAAACACGAGAAAGGTTGAGGGGCGCATCATTGTGACTTAAGTTTCCTTTAGTTTTTATACCGCGAGAAAAATTATAAAAAATTTCTCTTCCAGTTTCCTTTCACCGTTTCGCTAAAATCATGAAAATTGAGGGGTGGGCCAACATTGTGACGCGCACTGTATAAACCGTTATAGGTATACACTGGATAACTTTTCGATGTTATCGTTAACATGGTATGACTTGATAAAATTTAAAGGAAAGCGAAAAGGAATGGGAGATGAGAAAATACGGAGCTCAAAAAATTTTACCGAAGGGGAGGGGGCTGCTTGAGAAGATCAGAGTTTCATACTTTGTAGATCACTTTTACCGAAGGGGAGGGGGCTGCTTGAGAAGATCAGAGTTTCATACTTTGTAGATCACTTTTACCGAAGGGGAGGGGGCTGCTTGAGAAGATCAGAGTTTCATACTTTGTAGATCACTTTTACCGAAGGGGAGGGGGCTGCTTGAGAAGATCAGAGTTTCATACTTTGTAGATCACTTTTACCGAAGGGGAGGGGGCTGCTTGAGAAGATCAGAGTTTCATACTTTGTAGATCACTTTTACCGAAGGGGAGGGGGCTGCTTGAGAAGATCAGAGTTTCATACTTTGTAGATCACTAGACAACTAGTCGTGGTGAGAAAACGTGGAAACTCGCCAACTGTCTCTAGTTTCATACTTTGTAAAATAAATTTGAAGAATTCTCCCATTAAGAGACTTTTTCGCTTCTTTTCTCCCTGGTTTTACCGACCTCAAAAAGAAGCAACTTGGTTGCTGGTACTCATTAACCAAACCGAGCCCGAAATGAAAAGATCTCAGTGAGATTTGGAGGTAGATTTGTAGGTTGGTTTGTAAGGAGGTTGATTGAGTACTCGTGTATACAACTGAACTTCTGTATGTCTGAAATCAAACCTTGCGTCGAGCAAAAGAGGAAAAGATCTATTCCACTTTTTTTCAGATTTGAAACAAAATTCGAAAACTAAAGTCGTAGAGGGTAGCTTAGATCAAAGTAAATAATACATTACTTGAGCTTGAAATCAACCAACTTATAAAGAATTCAAGCCGTTTTGATAAGTCCTATTTAAATTTCGGTGCACAAATCTTTGTGTGTGTTCGAGGAGCGAGCGTTCACATAAACATATAAGACGATGCTTGGAATAACTTTCGCCAAAATGCTTAAAATGTTGTTCCTCAGCCAAAAACCTTATTTCGCAAAGATTTCGAGTATGCGAACTTAGGAGAAGGAAATTCCGATATTAATCTTTTTTCACTGCCAAAATAGGGAGGAAAAATCGGCCACTATTTTGCAGTGCAAAGTGATGAATGACTCTGTGGCCAGGTTTCGTACCTGCCAAATCACGGCCATTTTTTTGTGTGACATGTTTTGGCACTGCCAAACTCGGCTCTTTTTTGAATGGTTTTTGTTTGTTGAACACAGCTTACTTAGTTTCAGGTTTGTTCAGTCCAAGCTCGGATAGGAATTGGTAAGCCTAAGCGAATTTTGATGTTAGAATTTTTCTGGGTCAGTGAAAAAGAGAAACGATACCCACAGCTGCAACAACCAGAGACCAACCTTCTAGCGACGTACCCCAACCGAGTTTTTTTTCTTTCCTGCCGCGACATTAATCTCTAAACGATGAGATCATCGGTGCGATGACCTCATGTCATTCAAATTAGGCGAAAATTTTGAAAAATGTTGGAAGAAAAAAGTGGTAACAAGAAGAAAAAATGTTGGGTACAAAGTTTCGGGGTACGAAATGTCGCGGTACGAAGTGTCGAGAATACAACAAAAAAACAAAAATTTTAATGAAATGTTCAACAAAAAAAGTAAAATGATTTTTGAGTA
Organism: Allodiplogaster pararmata; assembly: GCA_964056735.1. Taxonomy (NCBI): domain Eukaryota; kingdom Metazoa; phylum Nematoda; class Chromadorea; order Rhabditida; family Diplogasteridae; genus Allodiplogaster; species Allodiplogaster pararmata. The sequence continues at coordinate 6,846,513 of OZ057409.1, read as the reverse complement.
CGGAAACAAATTAGATTGCGATTAGTTAGTATTTTAAGATTCATTTGGAGAGCAAGACGACATGTGAAATCTCATTTTCTCGTACTTTAAGATGTTATTTCGCGTGCTCTCGCAAGATCATCTCATAGCTCACTGATCCAACATTTTTTGCCTAAAAAGTGCGAGAGCCATGATCTCATCGTGAAAAATTTCAGTTGTATTAACACTGACTCGATGATCTCATTCATCGAGCAATAATGTCATCTTTACAGATACATCGTCGATCACTCAACTTTTTTCGAGAGATTAATGTCGCGGCTGAACTTTCCAAATCCTTTTCCTGAGAGCGATCCTGAGAGCGATCCTCCATCATCCCGGAAATGAGGGGTAAGGGGTTGCAGGGGCTAAAAAAAAGCCCGATTTCGGCAGTGACAAAACAAAGACAAAAAAGCCCGTTTTTCGCAGTGAAAAAACAAGGACAAAAAAAAACCGCCGCGACATTAATCTCTCGAAAAAAGTTGAGTGATCGACGATGTATCTGTAAAGATGACATCATTGCTCGATGAATGAGATCATCGAGTCAGTGTTAATACAACTGAAATTTTTCACGATGAGATCATGGCTATCGCCCTTTTTAGGCAAAAAAATGTTGGATCAGTGAGGTATGAGATGATCTTGCGAGAGCACAGACTCGCACATCTTCTTACCTAATGGACAAAATTGTTCAAGGGGTGACTGCGGATTGAACGCCAAAGGGCCTTTCAGTTGGCACAACTTAATCGAACCACTATCGTGTCAAAAACTCGAAAATAGCCGAAAATACATCTATTCTAACGGTAACACGACACCTTGCAGAGCGACACCTTGCACCGGTCACTTTGCAGAGCAACAACTTGCAGAGCGACACCTTGCACCGGACACTTTGCAGAGCGACACCTTGCAGAGCGACTTTCTTGGCCTTTAACAAAGTGTACACCCTACGGCCTGGCTTTAACAAAGTGTACACCCTACGTTTTATTTTTACATCAGAAAATTATTTTTACATTGAAAAACGCTTAGGCTTAGTAAAAAGTTGGCTTGAATCTACTTTAGCCGTCCAAAGATTTTTTTCTCAGTAAGAGATTTTATTCATGAAAACTCCCTTCCCCCCTTTCTCCTTAGGGCCCCCCTTCCCCCCTTTAGGGCTCCCCTTCCCCTCCCCCCCTAGGGCCCCTACCCCCGCCTTTGCTTAGGTAGGGCCCTCTTCCTCCCCCCTTCCCCCTTTAGGGCCCCCCTCCCTTCCCTGCTTAGGTAAACCCCCCTCCCCCCTTTCCTTTCCCCAAAATTTAGAAAGATAATTTTTTAAGGAGAAGAAAGATAAAGGAAAAAGAAAGAAAGAGAACAAGAAAGAAAAAATTGAGCCAGGCCGTTTTTAAGTTGAGGCCGTGTTTTAGGGGAGCAAAGGGTGTGAAGGGTGTGAATGCAAAGGGTGTACACGTTTTTAAAGGCTCTGCAAGGTGTCGCTCTGCAAAGTGACCGGTGCAAGGTGACGCTCTGCAAGGTTTCGCTCTACAAAGTGCGCGGTGCAAGGTGTCGCTCTGCAAGATGTCATGGAACCCTATTCTAACCTAAAACTTCTTATTCGTAAGTCGATAGCAGTGATTTCTCTCCCTATTCATGAGTCTAAGCTTAATGGAAAGACTATACATTGTTTGATTGAGTAGTGCAAGTTACAAGGCTTAATACTTCCCTTCATTCGACAACTACCAGTTTAGGCTGCTCGCAGCTCGAAAACACGTTCAGAAGCTTCGAAAACAAGAAGAGTTATAATTTTTTGGCAAACCTTTGAAGCCTAAGACTTCTAGTGCGAAAAAACCACAGCACCGCGTTAGCGAAGAGAAAATGGGGGAACCACAGAATAATTACTAAAAAAACGCTCTGTTTATTTTCTGTTGAAACGAAAAAAGTTGTTCAAGTATCGTAATAAATCGACTTTTCACAACGCACGAAAACTTTCAGAGCTTCTCCGAACACCAAATTTAAGGCCATTCCTAAAGCACGCCGTGCACGCTGTGTTCGCTGTGTTCGCTGTGCACGCACACTGGACGCTAAAAAATTACCTTTTGCACGCCAACGCGTACAAAAGGTAATTTTCAAATTCGAATTTTTTTCATTTTTTTCTGCTTAGGCTTAGGCAAAACGTTGTTGTTGTAGATTGCCCGCCGTAGGTCTCCGGCTGGGTAGACGAGGTCTTCTTTGACATGGCTCAGAAAACAATAACCTTACTTACATCATTTATCTAATTACATTATTTCTCTTTCTCTCTCGGGGTTTATTTTATTTTATTTTTTTATATTTTTTTATATATTTTTATATTTTTATTTTATTTATTTTTTTATTATTATTATTTTTTTAATTTTTTTATTATTATTTTTTTCCCCTTTTTTTTTGAGAGAGAAAGGAATCACTGGTATAAGAACTTAACAACAGACGTCGGGCTATTCCACAAATCTATACTTCTTAAAAGTGTGTGGTCACAGCGACACGAGAATAAATGACTAGTTGTATGTGGCTCTTCTAAACATTTTGGGCAAAGAGGGGATTGGGCAGCTCCTATTCTGTGTAGGTAGCTGTTAAGGGAACTTGCATAGCCACTACGTAGTTGCGATAATGTTATTTGTTGTTCCCTGGGAAGTTGATTCGTTGATTTATGGATTCTGGGAGGTTTCTTACCTAGAACTGGGTTAGGGGAGCAAGATCTAATGAAATTTCTAACAGTCTCAGTATGTATTCTTTTAAGTGCGGCTTTCTGATCACTGTCTACTAGCATAATTTCTAAGTCCTTGGCATGTTTACGAATAGTGCTAGGTGGTTTGGGTTCCATGCATCGACGATGGGAGGGGTGGTTTGGGAGGAGTCTTGCTCTTGCAACGAATTGCTTGGTAAGCATCGTGTTGTGCTCCTTTATGGGTAACATTTCGCTTTCTAGAGCTAAGTGCTCTGTGCCGGCCATTGCTAGGTTTCCTGTTGCTATCCGAATTGCTCTATTTTGGTTTGCCTGTAGTTTTTTCCAGTTCGTCTCGGCCAATTGAGGGGAGTAAATTGGTGCGGCGTAGTTGAGAACGGATCTGGTCATTGTTTTGTACGTTGCAAGAAGGGTGTTTTTCTGTTGGCCCCATGTTCTTCCTCCGAGGGCACGTAGTATATTCAGTCTTTTGGCCGTTCTCTGTTTAAGGTATTCTGCATGTTGTCGAAAGGTGCCGAGTTGGTCTAAGACGACACCGAGTATTTTGGGCGTTTTAGTTGTCGGCAAAAGGGTTCCGTGGATTTCTACCTTGGGTTCTTTTTTACATTCGCCTGTATGGATTGTGAAAAGAGTGACCGTAGTCTTTTCTTTGGATATGATTATTTTACGTTGTTCCAATTCTTCTACGAGTTTCGGTAGGAAGTGGTTGATCTGATCTTCACAGGTTTCAATACAGGGGCTTGAGGAGAGAATTGATATGTCGTCGGCGTAGGCTGTCATCTGCGTGTTTCCTGTGGGTTTCGGGAGGTTGTTCATGTAGAGATTGAATAAGAGGGGGCTGAGCACTGCTCCTTGTGGGACACCAGATCTGCATGTGAGACGTCGACTGCTTTTTCCTTGGAAATCTACCTTGATTGTACGGCCTCTTAGGTAGCTGGACATCCATCGGACGATGGCTCTTGGCATATTCGTTTCAGTGAGTTTCTTGCAGAGAAGGGATATGTTCACTAAGTCATATGCTGCAGTGAGGTCAAGGGCGACCATGAGAGTGCGGTCCGGGGGTGGTTTCCGATTGAAGCCGTTTGTTATTTTCCCGGTTATTTCCAGGAGTGCGGTAGTAGTCGAGTGCTCTTTGCGGAATCCATTTTGCCAGTCAGCGATTTGAAAGCCTTCCGCCAGGAATGGTAATAAGACCCGTTCGAATGTTTTGGCTATAGGTGATAGTATTGATATTGGTCTATAGCCGTTCAGGTTGCTGGAGTCCTTTCCTGGTTTAGGTAACATTATCACTCTTTCATCTTTCCATCTGGACGGGATAATACCTGTTTGCAGCGTGTTATTGAAGAGGATGCAGAGACACTTTCTGAAGTTTTCACCGGCCATTTTGAGTAGTAGAGGGCAGATGCCTTCACTGTCTGGGCATTTGGAACCTTTGGTTTTCTTGATTGCTTCTTCGATCTGTGCCAGGGAAATTTGGGGAGCGTCTGTCCGTTTGAGGCCTCTAATTACTCGTGTTGTGCTTCTTGCTGATTTGTCGACCTCTTTAGGGGCTTGTTTAGCCAATTTTCTGGCAAAAGCGTTTGAGGCAGATGTTGGGCATAGACTTTTCCCGTCGTGGGTGATGGTCAAGTGTGTCGGTTTTATTGATTTGCCGTCGATAGCCTTTATCGTTTTCCAGAGTTTATTGCCCGGTTTGTTGTGGCTAATTTCAGATATGTACTTTTCCCAAGCCTTCCTCTTTTCGAGGTTGATGCGGAAAAAGATTTCGGCCATTATTGAGGGGAGTGAGGGGTCCGTAGGATTGTCCCTCCTCATTTGGTCCCGTTCTGTAATCAGCTTCTTCACATCTTCGCTCAAGTGAGGCGTGTATTTTGGCACCTTTCCACGGGGAATGATGTTCTTAGCCGCTTTGGTCAAGGTGGTGGTCAGGAATTTGTGCATCTGAACTGAGTTGCCGGCGAATGGGAAATCCATGAGAATCTTGTTGATGTCCCTTTCGAAGCCTTCCCAATTCGCTTTGTTGTAATTTGTATAACAACGTGCGTTTGAGATGTTGGATGGCTGTGTTTCGACGTCAATCAGGCATGGGAGGTGGTCAGAGTTCATTCTGTTCATTGTTGACCAGTTGCAGTCGATGGCTATGTCGTTCGAGGCGAGAGTGATGTCTGGTGATGCTTTTTGTCTTGTGGGCATCTTTGAGTTGTTGAGACATACAAGATCGCTGTCGTCAATGAAGTCGCATAGTTCATCTCCTCTGCTATCCTCCGTACCTTCACTCCAAACTTTATTGTGTGCGTTGAAGTCTCCACCGACAATGAATGGTTTCTTCTGTGTTAGGAGTCGGTTGAAGTTCGGCGCGTATGTGTTGGGGCAGGACGATCGAGGTGGGATGTAAATGTTGCAGATTCTTATGGTTCCTTGGTCGGTTGGCACGTCCACGCTGAGTGTTTCGGCTGTCTGGTCCGTTGTTGGGGAAGTCACGTTAGCATAGCGAATATTCTCTTTGACTAGTATCGCAAGTCCGCCTCCAAAGTTGGAGCGGTCTTTTCTTATGATCGTGTAACCTACGATATTCGGAGATCGAATACTGGCATCCATTTTGGTTTCTTGGATGAGTGCTACGTGAACATTCAACTCATGTAAAAGGTCCTCTAGCTCGGTTAGTCGGGCTCTCAGTCCATTAGCGTTCCATTGGATTATCCTCAGGTTAGCTACCGTCTGGGAGGCAGTCTGCTGGATCGGGGCTCTCTCACAAATTCTACATCTCCATTGGGGGTTCCAATCATTAAGATTGTTAAGGTTGGAACAGCGGAAATGTACCCATTTCTTACATTTGCTACAATTAACACAATTCGAAGGCGCGTTAAGAGAGCATACAGAACAAGGCCATCTTGGGCCTGGGTTAGTCTCGATACCAGCGATTTGGAGGAGTATTCGGATCAGAGACGCTGGGTCTTTCTGATCCGTGTTAGAAAAAATGAGGTTTCGGGGGAAGCCGTCCTCGTTGTCCCTTGCGGGAGATTCCATTGGGAAGTTTTGTTTTGGAGGTCCATTGGGTCCGAAGCCATGTAGCGTCGTCCACAGTCGCACCGCGTGTAGGTGACCTCCGTCGCGACCAGGCAAAACGTTACGCTAACGAGGCCGTACGGCTTATGCTTACGAGACCGTATCAAAAATGAACATAATAGTGCGTTAAACACTCCTTCCCGCGCGTTTGCGTGCATTAGTAATGATTTAGCGTGCAGCGTGCGTGCACAGCGAACATGGCGTGCGCGGCGTGCTTTAGTAACGGCCAAATTCACGGAGCTGACATTCAAAAACGTCTAATCGAGAAGGCGAAGCATGTCTTAAACATCTAATTTGTCAAAATTTATATGATTCTTCATAATTACCCTCAATCAAAGTTTTTCTTCCAAATTTCCGCAGTTCCAACTTATTTCTATAAAACTGCTATAACTTTTTTCGCTTCTTACATACTCACGGGGATACTAGGCGCCAGAAACTTTTGCCTAAGCCTAAGCGTTTTTGTTTAATTGGGGGGGGGGGCTCCGCTTCACTTGGGGGGATCTCTTTTCGGTGCGTTCAAAAAATGTTTTTTAAAAAAATACAAAAATGTAAATTTTCTTATGCGATCTCGTTCGCCTAAGCCGTACGGCCTCGTTAGCGTATACTTTTTACTTGTGAAATTTTACAGTACGCGCGGCAAAAAATCTTTGGACGGCTAAAGTAGATTAGAGCAACTTTTTCCTAAGCCTAAGCTTTTTTTAATGTAAAAATAATTTTCTGATGTAAAAAAAAATTTGGCAATAATTGCTCATCAGAGTGAATCCGAACTCTCACCGAACTACTCACAGTCGACATTCTCACCTTACACTAAAGTGCCTTCAATACTAGTTGAGATTAACAAGATATTACTAATAAACGTCAGCCAGAACGATGACAATAAAATCAAAATTAATGTATGAGACTTACAAAGAATGCTATACCAAAAAAAAACGAAAATGTTTTTCTTCGAAATCATTGAACTTTTAAAAAAATTCTTGTGTAAGTTACTCCGCATACAAAATCGCATAGACAATCAATCAAAATCAATTCAGTTAAAGTCACGTATAGTACAGTCCTCAATCTTTCTTACTAACTTGTTGAGTAAGTTGAGCTTAGCTGCAGATTACTTATGCAGAATTCTAACTTACTCTTGACTGACTTTTCCGAAACCACTGACTTCAGAAGCCATGGTAACTTCTTTCTTGGTTCTCTTCCGTTTTGCCCGCAGCTTCTTCTGTACATCAGGAGCCGGTCTCTATGAGGAAAAAAAACAGAAAAAGAAAAACACAGAGAAAAAAACGAACCTTCAACAAGTTGTTACATTTTTGTTTCTGATTGCGTGGAAATTTTTTTTCGATTAATCAAAAAGATTTATCTAATTAAAACTTTCAGCTTCGATGAATAATTTAATCAACCGGATACTAAGGAAATAATAAGAAGTGAAAAGGATATGCAAGGAGCTTCTATTTAAATACTCTTCCACCGATAACCTCATCCTTACAATTTCTAACTGAATCACTCCCACTTGTTTCTTCTTAAACCGTGGATCAGTCTGTTGAACGTCCTACGTACATACTCTTTCAGTCTTAGATGACAACGACCGCACCCTCATCATTTTACATATATTAATTGTGACCTTTTTTCGAAAACAGTTGCTGAGAAAATAATGGGAAGACAGAGAAGAACCCCACGTTGATAGATCAGGCAAGCGATGATATTTTGTCAAAATGCTGAGAGAAAGTCTCAGAAGACAGAGAGACATGCCACATTGATAGGTCAGGCAAGCGATGATAGCTTGCCAAAATGCTGAGAGAAAGTATGAGAAGACAGAGAGTAATTTCGAATTACCGACACTTTGTACCGCGTCACTTTGT